>PVIU01027001.1:0-21180 GCA_004026605.1 Ondatra zibethicus | reverse complement strand
TTTTTTTTATGGGATTTTGTGTTCTTTTGGTGACTAATTTCTTGAATTCTTTGTTTGTTTGTTTTTGTTCTGTTTTTTGAGATAGGGTTTCTCTGTAGCTTCAAACTTACAGAGATCCGCCTGCCTCTGCCTTTCGAGTATTGGGATTAAAGGCATGCGCGACCACCTGCCGGCTTCTTGAGTTCTTTATTTTGGAAATCAGACCTCTGTCTGATGTGGGGTTAGTGAAGATCTTTTCCCATTCTGTAGGCTGTCGTTTTGCCTTGTTGACCATATCCTTTGATTTACAGAAGCTTTTCAGTTTCAGGAGGTCCCATTTATTAATTGTTTCTCTCAGTGTCTGTGCTGCTGGGGTTATATTTAGGAAGTGGTGCCAATGTGTTCAAGTGTATTTCCCACTTTCTCTTCTATAAGGTTCAATGTGGCTGGCTTTATTTTGAGGTCTTTGATCCATTTGGACTTGAGTTTTGTGCATGGTGATAGATATGGGTCTATTTTCATTCTTCTACATGTTGAAGTTATGCCAGCACCATTTGTTAAATATGCTTTCTTTTTTCCATTTGATATTTTTTTGCTTCTTTATCAAAGATCAGCTGTTCGAAGATGTGTGGATTGATATCCAGGTCTTCTATTTGGTTACATTGTTCTTCCTGTCTGTTCTTATGCCAGTACCAGGCTGTTTTCAGTACTGTAGCTATGTAGTAGAGTTTGAAGTCATGGATTGTGATGCCTCCAGAAGTTCTTTTATTGTACAGGATTGTTTTGGCTGTTCTGGGTTTTTTGCTTTTCCATATCAATTTGAGTATTGTTCTTTCGAGGTCTATGAAGAATTTTGCTGGGATTTTGATGGGGATTGTGTTGAATCTGTATATTGCTTTTAGTAAGATGGCCATTTTGTTTTGTTTTGTTTGTTTCTCGAGACAGGGTTTCTCTGTAGCTTTGGAGCCTGTCTTGGAACTAGCTCTTGTAGACAAGGCTGGACTCGATCTCACAGAGATCTGGCTGCCTCTGCATCCTGAGTGTCGGGATTAAACGCATGTGCCAACACCACCCAGCAAGATGGCCATTTTTACTATGTTAATTCTGCCTACCCAAGAGTATGGGAGATCTTTCCACTTTCTGGTGTCTTCTTCAATTTCTTTTTTTAAAGATTTAAAGTTCCTGTCATACAAGTCTTCCACTTATTTGTTTAGAGTTACTCTGAGATATTTTATGCTATTTCTGGCTATTGTGAAGGGTGTTGTTTCTTTGATTTCTTCCCTAGCCCTTTTATCATCTATATACAGGAGGGCTATTGATTTTTTTTTTAGTTAATCTTGTATCCTGCTACATTACTGAAAGTGTTTATGAGTTGTAGAAGCTCCTTGGTAGAATTTTTGGGATCGGCTTTGTAAACTATCATATTATCAGCAAACAGTGAGAGTTTGACTTATTTTCCGACTTGTATCTCCTTGATCTCCTTTTGGTGGTTTATTGCTCTAGCTAGGACCTCAAGAACTATATTGAATAGATATGGAGAGAGTGGACAACCTTGTCCTGTTCCTGATTTCAGTGGAATTGCTGGGAGTTTCTCTCCATTTAGTTTGATATTGGCTGTTGGCTTGCTGTATATTGCCTTTGTGTTTAGGTATGTTCCTTGTATCCCTGCTCTCTCCAAGACTTTTATCATGAAGGGATGTTGTATTTTGTTAAATGCTTTTTCGGCATCTAATGAGATGATCATGTGGTTTTTATTTTTCAGCTTGTTTATATGGTGGATTACACTGACAGATTTTCGTATGTTGAACCATCCCTGCATCTGTGGGATGGTCATGGTGGATGATGGTTCTGGTGTGTTCTTGGATTCTATTTGCTAGTATTTTATTTAATATTTTTGCATCAATGTTCATGAGTGAGATTGGTCTGTAATTCTCTTTCTTAGTATTGTCTTTCTTGGTTTGGGTGTCAGGGTAATTGTAGCCTCATAAAAAGAGTTTGGCAATGTTCCCTCTGTTTTTATTGTGTGGAATAATTTGAGGAGTATTGGTATTAGTTCCTCTTTGGAAGTCTTGTAGAATTCTGAGCTGAAACCATCTGGTCCTGGGCTTTCTTTGGTTAGGAGACTTTTGACGACTGTTTCTTTTTTTTTTTTTTTTTTTGGTTTTGGTTTTAGTTTTTCAAGACACGGTTTCTCTGTAGCTATGGAGCCTGTTCTGGAACTAGCTCTTGTAGACCAGGCTGGTCTCGAACTCACAGAGATCTGCCTTCCTCTGCCTCCTGAGTGCTGGGATTAGAGGCGTGTGCCACCACAGCCCAGCAATGACTGTTTCTATTTCGTCAGCAGTTATAGGCCTGTTTAATTTGCCTATCTGGTCTTGATTTAATTTTGGTAAGTGTTATTTATCCAGAAAGTTGTCCATTTCCTTTAAGTTTTCCAATTTTGTGGAGTACAGGTTTTCAAAATATGACCTGATGATCCTCTGTATTTCCTCCGTGTCTGTTGTTATGTCTGATTTTTTTCATTTCTGATTTTGTTAATTTGGATATTCTCTCTCTGCCTTTTGGTTAGTTTGGATAAAGGTTTCCCTATTTTGTTGATTTTTCTTGAAGAACCAACTCTTTGTCTTATTGATTCTTTGTATTGTTTTCTTTGTTTCTATTTTGTTGATTTCAGCTCTAAATTTGATTATTTCCTGCCATCTCATTCTCTTTGGTGAGTTTGCTTCCTTTTGTTCTAAAGTTTTCAAATGTTCTGTTAATTCACTAGTGTGGGATTTTCCCAGATTCTTTATGTAGGCATTTAGTGCTATGAACTTGCCTCTTAACACTGCTTTCATTGTGTCCCATAAATTTGGTTATGTCGTGTGGTCATTTTCATTGAATTTTCGGGAGTCTTTAATTTCCCCCTTTATTTCTTCCTTGATTCATTGATGATTCAGGTGAGCATTGTTTAATTTCCATGTGTTTGTGGGTTTTCTGGATTTAGTATTGCTGTTGACTTCTAGTTTTAAAGCATGGTGACCTGATAAGGTACATTGGGTTATTCCAATTTTTCTGTATTTGTTGAGGTTTCTTTTGTTACTGAGTATGTGGTCAGTTTTTGAGAAGATTCCATGTGGTGCTGAGAAGAAGGTATATTCTTTTCTGTTTGGCTGGAATATTCTATAGATGCCTGTTAAGTCTATTTGAGTCATAACATCTATTAGTTTTCTTATTTCTCTGTTCATTTTTTGTCTGATTGACCTGTCCAGTGGTGAGAGGGGAGTGTTGAAGTCTCTCACTATTAGTATGTGTGGTTTAATGTATGATTTAAGCTTTAGAAGTGTTTCTTTGACATATGAGGGTGCCCCTGTATTTGGGGCATAGATGTTCAGTATTGAGATTTCCTCTTGATAGATTTTTCCTGTGACTAATATGAAATGATCTTCTTTGTCTCTTTTGACTGATTTCTAGCTTGAAGTCTATTTTGTTAGATATTTGGATACACCCGCTTGTTTCTTCAGTCCATTTGATTGGTATATTTTTTCCCAACCCTTTACTCTGAGACGATGTCTGTCTTTGAGGTTGAGATGCATTTCTTGTATGCAGAAGAGGGATGGGTTCTGTTTTTGTATCCAATCTGTTAGCCTGTGCCTTTTTACAGGTGAGTTGAGTCCATTTACATGAAGGGATATTAATGACCAGTGGTTGCTATTGCCTCTTAATTTAGTTTTCATCATTGGTGATGTTAATTTGTGCATCTTTTTTCTTCTTCGGGATTTGCTGTAATGAGACTGTTAGGAAAATTTATTGTTCACTATGAAAAATTTAACATTATTAAAATCAAAACAGAAAGTTCAAATTTTAAGATAGATATATATCTATCTTAAATAAAGGTTCTAAAGAGTCAAAAATAAGTATGAAGTGAAAGAGATTTCTTGACAATAATCCCTACATTTGGTTTTCTTCTGTCCCACACCAGGTGGCACATAGGTGTCTGTTATGAAACAGAGACTCTGATGTTTTTCTTTTAACAACATGCTTGATTTAGAAAAGGAGAGAACAACACTCCAACTCCAAAGCCAGCTTTTTATAATTGAGCCAGGATTTCTTTTCTTTTTCTTTCTTTTTTTTTGAAAAAATAAAGAGACATTAATTTTTAAGTAGTGAGATTTTACCCTGTAGAGCACATTGGTACCACCATGTCAGAGTTCTCTTTGCCTGGTAACTTTTTCCCGATAGTTTTCCTTTTTTTGTTTGAATGTCTAGATGTCCAAGGTCTTTTGACTTCTTTAAGATAGGTATTTTTGCTGGGCGGTGGTGGCACAGAAAAAGGCATTTTTATTTTCCTGTAAAGACAAAAATAATGTGTATGGTTTTATTTGACTGCTAAGGTCTTTCTTCTTTTATACACTAAGCTCCATGAAGGCAAAACCCAGTATTTCTCACAACGCTATAACCCTAGATCAGCAGCTCTCAACCTTTGGGTGGAGAGCCTTCTCGACAAACCTCTTATCTCTGAAAATGTTTACATCATGATTCATAACAGCAGCAAAATTACAGTTATGCAGTAGCAATGAAATAATTTTATGGTTGGGGGTCACCACAACATGGGGAATTATATTAAAGGGTCACAGCATTAGGAAGGTTGAGAACCACTGGCCTAGATTCTGGGCAAGTAGTGTGTAGTTGGTGCTTAAAAGCTGTAGCGAATGAATGAATGAGTCCCAGAACTCTAGCATTCCTTGTGTGTCATGTCACCTCTGCACCAACAGTTTTGCAGGGTGCGTGTAGGGCATCCTGTTATCTCATTGTTCCTTTGGAAGCTGTGGTCTCTAATAAACTGCCATCATTTGAGAAGTTTCGTAGAATTCCTAACATGATTTCTGAAAATGGAAATTTAGATTGAGGCTTGGGGGATGGTAACAATGTATGGTCATTATCTATTGGTCATATTATATATTTTTTTGATTTACCAAAATTTCTGTGCCTCTGAGACAAATTTTGTTTCCTTAGTAAAATGAATCACTCTATAGAGATTTTGAAGTCATAACTGAATCAATCTTGGTCAAGGTATTGCTGCTTTAATTATGCCCACTTATTTCAACATTCCAGTTTGGGGATTCTTTTTAGCTGGCTTATTACAGTTTCTTTTGAAAGTGAAAATTACTATGGTGCCCTCTGGTGGAATAACAGAGAATTTCCTTTCATTTCATCCCCCCCCAGGCTTTCTCTGTGTAGCTTTGGAGTCTGTCCTGGAACTCACTCTGTAGACGAGGGTGGCCTCAAACTCACAGAGATTCACCTGCCTCTGCCTCCTAAGTGCTGGGATTAAAGGTGTGCACCACCACTGCTTGACTTTGTTTTTCCCCCACTTTCCTTCTTTTTATCTAGAAAGAACCCATGATTGTGATTGACATACAAAACGATCTACTTTAATATAAATGATACAATTTCTAGGCAGGTTGTTTTTGCTGTTGGGGGGACTACAAGAAATACATGCCTTGGAATACCTGCTTGCAAGCAAACATATATATAATGGTTTTTCGAGATAGGATTTCTCTGTGTATTCCTGGCTGTCCTGGAACTCACTTATGTAGATCAGGCTAGCCTCAATCTCAGAGATCTTTGGGCCCATATTTCATACAAGGTATTTGCAGGCAGGCGCTCTGGCCATGCTTAATTTCTAAGGCAGCTGCAAACCTGCCAAACACGACAGCCACCTGACAAAGGCCAGGATGTATGGCTGCTTCTCCTTTATTATTATGTAGATCGCCTGGGAAGAAGTGTTGATTCCAAGGCTGGTGGCTTAAGCTGCAGGTGTTTCAGTAGCCCAGCGTCCCCTGGAAAGAGAATATTAATGAGTGTCCACCTTGGTTTACCTGGGGCATAAAAGGTGTTTTGTATAGTAAACGCGGGTAGATCTTCAGGATGAATCAAGCCTGAGATGCCCTTCCGAGATGACTGTGTGAACTGTGTTTCATTATTCCTCATGCCTCCGTACTGGTACACTTAGGGAAAAGTAATAGTATCTATGTTGGGGCCACGGACCCAGACAGAGATCCACCTGCCTCTCTGCCTCCTGAGTGCTGGGATTAAAGGTGTGTGCCACCACTGCCTGGAAACAGGCAAGATATATTTACAGCAAGCAGGTGCTGCAGAGGAAGAGCAAGTGTGTAAAGGATTATGGTTTGAGAATAGAGAGAAATACAGGAGCCACAGTGTTCATATTACCTGGCAATGATGACTAACTAGGCCTTTTATCTAAGAGGTCAGGTAAAGATGGTGGTGATTGCAACATAGCTGTGCTTACAAACGACCATGGTGGAAACAGGAGCAGAAATTAGTTAATGAAGTAGAATCCATTTGCTAGGACTTCATTAAAGTTGATAAAATCATGATGCATCTGTCAAAATGGCAAGGCTTTCAATACTACTTCCTTTTACCAGCTCATGACTCCAGCATTTCTCTGAAGAGCAATACTATTTTCATATGGGGATAAAAAGGGGGCTTTTTGGAGGCCGTCTGAATCACACACCAGAGAGATCTGCTAAGAGAACAGGTTATTAGGCCAGTCAGCCCCCAGAAGGATGGCAAAGCAGCGCTCAAGCACCTAGGGCCTTAAGACAGCGGGAAGCGATGTCTTTCAGAGTTTCCATGTGTTCATCTGAATGCACTAAATAAAATTTATTAAAAAATTAGAAAAAAAAACCTGGGTAGTGGTGGCACAGTCCTTTAATCCCAGCACTCAGGAGGCAGATCTCTGAGCCTGATGCCAGCCTGGTCTATAGAGTGTGTTCCAGGACAGTCAGGGCTGCACAGAGAAACCCTGTCAAGGGAAAACACAAACAAAACCATCTTTGCAGGAGCCTTTTGAGCACAGTGGGCAGCACGCCAGCCTTGCAAATACAGTAAATCTTACAAAGAAAGCCTGAGTGTATTCCATTTGTAATTATCTTGTTTGAAAGATCTATAAAGTAATAATTATGAATTTGTGTTGATATGTACATAACATGAAATATGTAGTTCATATGACCATAAAAGTACTAGGGAAGAAGCAGAGAATAAATAGGAAAATATTTGCACACTATGGAAGTTAATAGTAACCCGAAGTGCACTTGCTTTACACCATATGTAAACACTTAGATGTTGACTACAAGCCCCAGGAAACTATTAAAAATAAGCTTAAAATTTCATTGCATTAATTTTTTTTTTGCGTGTGTGCATGTGTGTGCATGTGCCACAGCACATATGTGGAGGTCAGGAGAATACTTGCAGGAGTTGGTTTTGCCCTTCTCTATGTGGGTCCTTGGAACCAATTTTAGATTATCCTCAGACTCTTATTTTAACTTTTTTTTTTGAGAAGACAATGGAGCATCACATTTAAAACACACAAAGAAGACAATGGAGCATCACATTTAAAACACACAAAGGAAGAAAAATGCCAGTATGGAGTTTACTAAAAATATCTTTTCGGGGTGAGGGGGGCTGAAGAGATGGCTCAGAGGTTAAGAGCACTTACTGCTTTTCCAGAGGTCCTGAGTTCAATTCCCGGCAACCACATGGTGGCTCACAACCATCTGGAATGGGATCTGATGCCCTCTTCTGGTGTGCAGGAAAACATGCTGTATATAACCATAAATAAATCTTTAAAAAAATACCTTTTCGGTAAGAGGCTGTAAGAAAACCGTGATGAAGACACAGAGATCAGGACTTAAGGTATTGGTGTATACCTTTTTTTGTGACCTCTAAAGGAAAAGCTTTAACCAAGAAATCGCTGACAAGATATTGACAAAGCCCTGATGAATGAATGATAACAAAGGCAGGAATAATCCTCAGAAATATCCTTGCCAAGAAAGAAAACCATACCAGTTGTGTGGTCTCTAACGAGTTAATGGAACTCGGCAGCTCTTGTTAGTAGTTAATAGCTACTACTAACTGCTAATAGTTAACATCTGACAGAAGACAAGAAGCCCTGCGGTCTTGTCTACCCCATCTCCTGAGTAAAGCTGGATGTGACACATGTCTAGACTTACCCATCTATTCGCAGGAATCTGAATTAGAGAATTCACTAAATAACAGAATTAGAATGCACTGAGTGGGGGCATAGACAGCAGGTTAAACAACCTCTGGTTTCAAGTGGAAAAAAGAAAGAGAAAATTTATAAAGTAAAAGATCCTGTACTCAACTGCTTCTATTGAAAATGCATATACAATACAAAACATTAGTTTTGCTGGGTGGTGGTGGCGCACGCCTTTAATCCCAGCACTCAGGAGGCAGAGGCAGGCAGATCTCTGTGAGTTTGAGGCCAGTCTGGTCTACAGAGCTAATTCAAGGATGGCCAGGCAGTGACACCTCTGTCTCAGAAAAAAAAATTAGTTATATCTCCAGGAAATATAGTAATGATTATAAATACACATACAAAAATATATACACACATATACATGTACACACAAGTACACATGTAATTATGCACATGAACACACATAAATGTACACATAAGTACATGCACACACATTAAAAATACAAATGCACACATAAATATACACATGTACACACATATACACAGAAGTGTATTATGTACACACAGATATACAAATGTACATACATGCATATACACACAAACATGAGAATATACACAATAAACATATAGTCACATGTACATACATATACATACATATATGATGTACAGATACATAAATAAACACATGTACAATAATTATACACATATACACTCATACACATGCATACACATAAATGTACAAACAAATATATACATGTATACACATAATTTGCACATGCAAACACACAGAAACACACAAAGTCACACACAAATATACACAAGCACATATAAATGTATATACACATGCAAAGACACATGAATATATATGTACACACATAAATTTACACATGCACACACATAACTATACACATGTATGCTGTGGGATAATCCTCTGTACACTGTGAATATGTATTACACTCATTGGTTAATAATAAAGCTAATTTGCCCTATAGCAAGACAAAATAAAGCTAGACAGGAAAGCCAAACCGAAAATACAGAGAGGAAGATAAGCAGGGTCAGGAAAAGAGAGACAAGCCAACCACCAGGAAGCAAGTTGCTAGAGGACAGGTAAAGCCATTAGTCATGTGGCAAAATGTAGATTAATAAAAATGGCTTAAGTTGTAAGAGCTAGTTAGTAATAAGCCTGAGCAATAGGAGCAATAGGCCAAACATTTTATAATTAACACAAGCCTTTGTGTGTTTATTTGGGACTGGGCAGTGAGACAGAAAAGCTCTGCCTCTGTTTACACATGTACACACAAAGAAACACATTTGAATGCTTATATACAACATAAATATACACATGTACACATAGGTAAAAAGGTGTACACATACATGTGCACACACAAATATACACATAAACATATAATATACATGTACACAAATATAAATGTACATGTGCACATACATAAATATACGCATGTATATATGTGTATGCATGTTGAATATTCACATGTATACTTGAAAGCATATAAATAGCATATAAATATACAAATGTACATTGTCTTAATCACTTATTTCTGTAAAACAACACCATGACTAAGGCAACCTTTTTTGTTTTCTGTTTTCGTTTACAGGGTTTCTCTGTGTAACAGTCCTAGTTGTCCTGGAACTCACTCTGTACACCAGGCTGGTCTTGAACTCACAGAGATCTTCCTGCCTCTGCCTGTTGATTCCTGGGAAGCAAGGTAAGGGATAGTCTGTGAAATTACTAAAGTAAACCCATCCTGTCCTCCCAGTGTTATTTTGTACCTGCCTGGTCACTGCTCAGCCGACCATCCCTAACAGCCACATTCACCATGGTGAGGCTTCCTGGATGGTCATGACCTTGATCACAGTCTAAACATATTATGTAGTGTCTGGAAGATGCAGCTGAGCCTTACAAAGAGAGTAGATGTTACCAGACCACTCTAAATCCTCACTAATGTATCCCCACCCCCAGCGCTGATGTAATTGTGTTTTTTGTCTTTTAAAAAATGCTGTACCCCTTGGGCACCAAGAATCTTACCAGAAGGATGAGCCCTCTCTTGGTCTGGTCATTAAAAAGAACTCAGAACTTGTAATTGGCTTAATCACTGTGGTTGCCAGTAACTACCTGACGGGGGTCATTTCATTTGGAGGACCCCAGTAAGATTCCCCACGCTCTGTGGAACTCAGCCTCGCTCCCAGCCTTCCCGGCAAGAGAGAGGTCTCAGGGGAGGGTGTCCCATGACAAACATTCAAGGCCCTTCTCCCCTCAGAGTCCGGAGAGGTCCGGAACGACTGCTGTGTCCCAACGCCACAACGGAGCTCTTCTGACACTCCTGGGAGGTGAGCCTGTGTGATGAATTCAGTTCTGGTTCTGGTTGAGGAGGACGAGCCCCATCGGGAGCCTTCTGGATAAGGGGGCGAGCTCCCGTGGAGTCTTCTTCTGGATAAGGGAATAGGCCCAAGAAAATCTGCTGGCGATTAGTAGGGTCCTTTTTGGAGGAGCCCTCTTCCTGGTTTGGGAAGAAACTTTCTGATGAGAAATTCTTCCCCAGTCCTCCCACACTATTGGCACTCCAGTAGTGGGGACCCTGTATCCTGGCTCTGTCTCTCAGCAGAGAGATGTGGTTTCAGTTTCGCTTGACTGAATGGCTTAGGGAGTTAGTTGTTTATTTGATTTCTTGATTTTGTTGCTTGTGTTTCTGTTTTGTCTTGTCCTCCCCTCCCTAACCCAGGGAGGTTCAACGGGAGCTGACTCTTGACGGGAATTCTGCGGGGTTTTCCGGATTCTGCCAGTAGGTGGCACCCTTTGTATGTCGTTGTTAGCAGTCTTTTTGTCTGCTAGGAATGTCTCCTTGCCTCTCAGGACTGGAAATTTCCAGGTCCTGGAGCCACACCCCTGGCCCCAGCCCCAGCGCCTTTCGCCCGGGGATCCGCAGTGGAGGGTGGTTCTCAGGCTAAGGCCGGACCTCTAACCCGGGCCTGCTTCACTCGGCAAAGTCCCCGGGACCTAAACAGGCTGCGATCGCTGTGTGCCCCGGCCCAGCTTGCTTCATCTGGGGTGCGGAGCTTCATCTGGGGTGTGGAACTCCTGCTCCTGGAGCGGGGGAGGGGAACAAGGAGGGGGGAAACGCGACGACAACCGAGGACCTGCGGAAGGGCTGGCGGGAGGGGGACACACGCCCACACTGCTGTCATCCCGGAGCAGACCCCTGCGATCCTGTCAGTAGCCTCCGGACATTTGTCCTGCCGCCGCCTGAGGCCTAGGACCAGACTCTACTCGGCTTCCTTCCCTCTGTGTACAACCCATCTCCCATCTTCCCCACCTCTTACCTCTTCCTTCTCCCTCCAACCACAGGCCCCTCTGTCCCATCCCACCTCTATACCCAAACTCCATCCCTACTTCACCCACTTCCCCTTCTGGATCTATACTCTTTGTTCCCTTCTCGCCAGTGTCCCCCGGTGGATGAATATAAACAGTTTCCCCAATGCCCTTCCTTCAACACCCTTGGTATCCTCATTCTCCAGATCCCCATTCCTCAGACCTAGAAGCAGGCAGGAAAACTCCTGGGGGGGTCAGGATGGGGCGTTGCAGGCTCTGGATTCCTGAGTTTACTAAAAATAGCCCAGCCCTTTTATTCTGCCACTGCGGGAGACCAGTCTTTAAAGTGAACTGAAAAAACAAAACAAAACAAAACAAAACAAACCCCAAAAGACCAGAGTTTCTGGGAACTAAATCAAGCTCTGACCCAAACCCCAGTTTTGATCCATATATATAATCTTTAAACCAGTCCACCTCTTCATCCACAAGATTCGGGCATTGAAAAGGGTGTTTTCACTCAGACCCTGGGACCTGGTGGAGGTCTGTAACATATTTATTTGTCCAGATAGCAGCCCAGTGGCCTCTAGTTGGCCATTCTGTCTGCATGCCATTGATGCGTTTATCTAAGTTGTTCTATTACCAATAAAGACTCGGAAGTCAAATATGGGGTGAAAACCTGATAGATCAAAGAAGCAGTAGAAGAACAACCAGTTGATCTCTCCACACTTCCCAGTTTGATGAGACCTCAAAATCTCTGCGTCCCTCCCTACTCCGTCCTGTGCATCTTTTCTATATTTCTGGCTTCTCTATGACTAATTCCAGTGAGCTACTCACTGGCTCCGCCCCCTGATCCAAAGTTTGTTTGTTTATTTATTTATTTATTGGTTTTTCGAGACAGGGTTTCTCTGTGGCTTTGGAACCTATCCTGGAACTAGCTCTTGTGGACCAGGCTGGCCTCAAACTCACAGAGATCCGCCTGCCTCTGCTGGGATTAAAGGCGTGCACCACCACCGCCCGGCTCAAAGTTAAGTTTATTAACACAGTCTCCGGGTGTCACCGTGCGATCAAATATCCTGCAACATGCCATAGTCTGCTTTACTAGTAAGGGAAGCTGCCAAGCTCACCCTGGGCTCTTCATGCTATGAAAACCCTCCTCAGAGGGGCTAACAGCAGCGGATGTCAAATGCTCGCATTACTCAGTTTCATAGTCTGTTGCTTGATCAGCCCTGTACAGAGTTTCAGCAACATTGGTGCCTGAGGACAACCCCTTCCGTGACATGATGACTCGCTGGACATTTCTCAGGCCAGGTACCCAGATTGCCAGGACACTCCCCAGCTTGAGGCAGAGGCCATCTCTTTACCGACAGAAGCAGCCCTGTCAGCAGTGGAGTCAGGAAGGCCAGGCTGGAGCAGCAGTAACTACCCAATGGACCAGTATGTGAGCATCAGCATTGCTACAGGGCAGATCAGCCCCAAAGCAGAGCTGATTGCTTTCCAAGGAGAGAGGCCAAACAAAACAAGACAAAAAAAAAAAAAAACCAAACCAAAACAAAACAAAAAGCCTGTTAAAAACAGAAAGTCCTTGCTCTCCTTGAAGCCTGGCTCCCCAAGGATGCAGCTGTTATTTATTTCAAGGGGCATCCAACAGCCAACACACCTGAAGCCCAAGGAAATCAGAGGGCAGACCAGGCAGCCTGACAAGCAGCAGAAAGGGGCCTGTGGAGCCCCCTTTCTGTCCTGCTCACTGCTTTTCCTGATCCACAGCTCCCTCCCCAGCCCATCTACTCCCAGGAAGAAGAGAGCAAGGCAAGCTCCCAGCAGGTAAAACAGGATCCAACTAGATGGTGGATCATGTCAGACTCAAGAATTATCCTCTCTGCAGCCCTGGAACACCTTTTGGTGTATTAACTGCACCAGACTGCCCAGCCAGTGCCACCAGACTGAGTTATCATCTTCCAGGCACCAGATTCTGTATCTCCAAGAGATGGTTGCCTAGGCTGCCTCTCAGGATCTATCCTGCACACAGGTCAACCAAGGCAAGGGACCAAAGGAGTCCCCACCATTTGTGTGAGTGGACTAGCCCCTGGTGGGAAATAGGTATTCAACTTCACAGAGATGAAGCCTTCTCACACTGAGTGGAAGTATCTGTTAGTGTCTGTGGACGCCCTTCTCAGAATGAATAAAAGTCTTTGCTACCTGGAAGGAGACTGCTCTGATAGTGACCAAGAGATTATTATTATTATTATTATTTGGTTTTTTGAGACAGGGTTTCTCTGTAGCTTTGGAGCCTGTCCTGGAGCTAGCTCTGGTAGACCAGGCTGGCCTCGAAGTCACAGAGATCCACCTGCCTCTGCCTCCTGAGTGCTGGGATTAAAGGCGTGCGCCACCACCGCCCGGCTCGAGATTATTATTTTTAATTATTTATTTATTTATTTTGGTTTTTTGAGACAGGGTTTCTCTGTGTACCTTTGGAACCTGTCCTGGAACTTGCTCTGTAGATCAGGCTGGCCTCGAACTCACAGAGACCCACCTGCCTCTGCCTCCCAAGTGCTGGGATTAAAGGCATGCGCCACCACCGCCCGGCTTATTGTTATATTTTTTAAATACGAGATTATTCATTGGTTCCAGCTGCCCCTGTTAATTGGGTCAGATAATGAACCTGCCTTCACTTCGTCCTTAGCTCCAGTGGTCAGTACGGCCTTACTGAAAAGTAACCTGGAAGCTCCATTGCTCCTACTGACCTCAGAGCTCTGGACAGGTTGAACACACACGCTGGACTGCTGTGTGATGATTTTTGCTCTTTTGGCTTTTTGGGGGGTCTGTCACCCAGCTCACAAGTAAACACACCTAGAGGCTTGTCCTTAGTTATGAATGTGCAGCCTTAGCTTGACTTGTTTCTTGCCAGCTTTTCTTAAATTATTCTGAAAACCTTTTTCCTTTGGGCTTTTATCTTTCTTGCTCGTGTATATCTTACTTTCCTTCTTGCTCCGTGGCTGGCTGGGTGGCCGGGTGGCTGGGTGGCCGGGTGGCTGGCAGGATGGCCGGGTGGCCGGGTGGCCGGGTGGCCGGGTGGCCGGGTGGCTGGCAGGATGGCCGGGTGGCCGGGTGGCCGGGTGGCCGGGTGGCCGGGTGGCTGGGTGGCCGGGTGGCTGGGTGGCCGGCTGGCCAGGTGGCTGGGTGGCTGGCTGGGCCCTGGTGTCCTCCTCTCCTTGTTCTCTTGTTGCTCCCTTTCCTCATTTCTCCTTCTATTTATCCTCTCTGCCTGCCATCCCTGCCTGTCCTTGGTCCAGCCATGCTATTGGCCATTCAGCTCTTTATTAGACCATCAGGTGTTTTAGACAGATAAAGAATCACAGCATCACAGAGTTAAACAAATGCAGCATAAACAAAACCAACATACCTTAAAAATAATACTCCCCAACACTGGACTAGTAAATCCACTCCCTCTAAATTAATTTTGGAATCCAGTGAACATTGGCCCAACCTTTTACCCCTGGTCCTTCTTGGCACGTGATGTACTCCTTACAAGGCAGCTACCTCTGTGAGATTAAGATTGGAAGGCTGCCCCTCCCCCCTCACTGTTGCCCCATATAAGAGAGCCTGTCATTGAGGAAATTGTTCATCCATCTCTTTTAGAGTCTTTCCAGGCTCTCCAGCAGGACCAGACTGCAGCCCTGCTAGGGTTTGAGGTGCCCGTCCAGCTCCCTCTTCGGTGGGCGCCTCGCCAGTCATTCCAACCAGGGGACCCAGTACACATCAAGAAGTTTCAGAAAGAAGGACAACCGGGCGGTGGTGGCACACGCCTTTAATCCCAGCACTCAGGAGGCAGAGGCGGGTGGATCTCTGTGAGTTCGAGGCCAGCCTGGTCTACAAGAGCTAGTTCCAGGACAGGCTCCAAAGCCACAGAGAAACCGTCTCGAAAAACCAAAAAAAAAAAAAAAAAAAAAAAAAAGGACAGACACCATACTGGGGTCCCGACAGCGCCAACTGTGTCAAGGTTGACCCCCTCCCTCCCCGTTTCCCTGGGATTCATTGCTTCCCATGCCAAGTCTGTTCTAGACCAGGACTAGAAATAGAACATCTCACCTGGACCAGATCCACTCAGGCTGAGAATCTTTGACATAGGACTCCTCTTTGGTTATATCCCTTCCTACTTTCTGCCTCTTGTAATACTAGTCTCATGGCTACTCTTAATCCGGAAGCTCATTTCTCTTCCGCAGGACCCGGGTTTGCCTATACCACTGGTCTCATTCACTGTAGGACGTCAAAACATCTGCATGATTGTCCAGTTTTGTGTATGATTGTTCAAGTACTCCCCCTAAAATGTATGCTTATTCAGGATCAGAGGGGGCCCACCTCTTATTCCCCTTTGGACTGCCCCACAAGTGATGCAGGAGGGCTGCCTCTCTCCTCATCCCAGTGATGGTAGGAATGCGGGTGGCGGGGACTGCTGCATTCAGTACCGCAGCCCTACTCAGAGGAAAAGAATGGACCTATAACAGATAGGCCATCGGACAGATACAGGCATTGCATACCTTCATTTCTCCCTCTATATGCCCTGTGTCTATGTGGAGTCTCTGGCAGATGTAGGCCTGTTTTGGGATATTATGTTAATGAGGCAAAGATGTGTTATACTTGTTCATGCTGCAGAATGTTACTTTAACTATGTTACGTTTGTCTGTGCTGTATTTGTTTAAGGATGCTAGGATGTGTGTTTAATTATGTAAAGATGTGTTGCATTTGTTTCACCTTGCCTGCTTAAGGTATCTGGTTGGTCTAATAAAAAGCTGAACAGCCAAGAGCTAGAAGAGAAAGGAGGAATAAGAGAAGGAGGAGGAGAGAATGAGGGAGAGGCCCAGGGCCAGAAGCCAGGCAGCTGCCAGGCAGCCAGACATGAGAAGCAGTGAGAGTAAGATATACAGAAGTAAGAAAGGTAAAAGCCCCGAGGCAAAAGCTAGAGAAAGAGAAACAGGTTAATTTTTATTTAAAAGAGCTAGCCAGAAACGAGTCTAAGCTAGGCCAAGCATTCAAAACTCCTACTAAGTCTCCATGTCATGATTTGGGAACGGTTGGTGGCTCAAAAGAAAAGGCCTGGTACATAGTCCTCCAAAACTGGCAAGGCTAGGACTTAGTTTTCATGTCCAGGGAGGACTTTCTGTGACACTGGGAGAGCCTTCTTGCTTCTATGCTAGCAAATCAGTAGTTCTCAAAGAGACTTTGCAAGAGTCAAGAGGCAAAAGGTGTGTGAGTCAAATAATTCCTGGTACCACAAAATGTTTGATTGGAACCCATGGCTCACAACCCTCTTCACTGGCCTGGCTGGTCCCTTCCTCCTCCACTTTATAGGATCAGATACTGGGTCTCATATAGTAAATTGCATCTTTTTTTTGTTTTTTTTTTTGTTTTTTTTTTTTGTTTTTTTTTGGCTTTTTCGAGACAGGGTTTCTCTGTAGCTTTTAGAGCCTGTCCTGGAACTAGCTCTTGTAGACCAGGCTGGCCTCGAACTCACAGAGATCCGCCTGTCTCTGCCTCCCAGACGCTGGGATTAAAGGCATGCACCACCACCGCCCAGCTGGTAAATTGCCTCTTAAAGTTCATCAGACAAAGAATTACTTGGGTTAAACTAATGACCCTCAGGACCCAGTATTTACCCTTAGCCAAGACTGAAGTTGAAAGTAAAGGGGCGGGAGAGTGAAATGGCTGAAGCAGCAGCGTCCTATCCCAGCGATTTTTTGTACCTCCCTGGTGACTTCTCTGCCACCCACCCCCAACAGCCATATTCACCTTGGTGAGTCTTCCTGGACTGCCCATAACTTTGATCATGGCCCAAAAGTGTTCTGTAGTGTCTGGAAGATGCTCCTGAGCTTTACAAAGAAAACAGATGTGACTAGGCCACTCTAAATCCTCACTAAGGCTCCACACACACACTGGCACTGTTGTAATTATGGTTCTATCTTTTAAAAATGCTGTGCTGTTGGACGGTGGTGGCAAATGCCTTTAATCCCAGCATTCAGGGGGCAGAGGCAGGCAGATCTCTGTGAGTTCAAGGCCAGTCTAATCTACAGAGTGAGTTCCAAGATAGGCTTCAAAGCTACAGAAAAAACCTGTATCGAACCCCCCCCCCAAAAAAGGGCTGTAGCCCTGAGCTTGGACACCAAGAGACTTCCAGAGTCATGCTCCTGCTCTTGGTCTGGCTGTCAATAAAGGACTCAAAACTTTTAATTGGTTTAATCAGTGTGAATGTTAGTAACTATCTTGTAGCACAATGCCCTATGCGCTACTCGCTCGTGAGTCAGGCAAGGGCCTGGAGATTGAAACACACACACACACACACACACACACACACACACACACACACACACAGAGAGAGAGAGAGAAAGAGAGAGAGAGAGAGAGAGAGACAGACAGACAGACAGACAGACAGACAGACAGACAGACATGAGTAATGCCAAGAATGCCCTCTTTATTGTGTTCCAGGGCAGTTTATATAGGGTCTCCTTGACTAATGGCCACGCCCTAGCTCTCAGCTGCAAGCCCACCAGAAACCACTCCCCTGCCATCAGGAACTCCTGAGGGTCTCGTGCTCAGAGTGAAAGACTCTAAATGCATTTCTGAGGCCTCTCAGCTCTAAAGGCATTTCTGAAGCCTCTCAGTATTACACACCTCTCTCCTGGAGACGTGACAGTTGTCCACACACGAATGTTGGGAACTTTCCATCATCTCCCTGAGTCTTTGTAAATGTCTTATTGAATAGGGGCAAGATAACCCTTAGGTGTTGACTCAGTTCCTGGTGTTTTGATTCAGTCCCTGGGAAAGGGGCAAAGTGACCCACAGAGGCTCCCTCTTACCTCACCCAATCACACAGCCATTCTCCTACCCCGGCACAGACCAATCACTGCTAGCAGCCCTTTGAATAAGCCAATCCAATTAGTTGGAAAACAACCCTCAGGCTCCCCCCTTGTTTCTATGGCTTTTTGCTTTAAAAGATGGGCTATAACAGCTATCGATGTCTTTCTGGCTTCTCGAATGCTGAAGGACCCTGTCGCGACAGAATTAATAAAATCCTCATGCTTTTGCATCGACTGTGGTGTCTAGAAGCAACTCTTCCCTAGAGCTTGGACTCCTAGTCCAACAAGAGCAGCTGCAAAAATGTTGTTTGCTCAGAGCAGCTGCAAGCATAGGAAAACAAGTTGTTTACACTGCAGGCAAGAGGGGGGGTCACAGAAAATTCAGGGTCTGGGGGTCCATAGTCCCCAACATCTTGTGTGTATGATTTCAGTCTGCTGTGACATTCTGCTGGTCCTAGGGCAAATGGCAATTTTACCAGGGCTCTCTCTGGCCCTGCAGGGTAATAGAGGCCTTTTTTCTTTAAATTAATTTAAAAAATTTGTGTGCATTGATGTTTGTTTGTTTAGTTATTTCTGGTTTTTTGAGATAGGGTTTCTCTGTCAGCACTAGCTGTCCTGGAACAAGCTTTTGTAGACCAGGCTGACCCTGAACTCACAGAGATCCACTTAATCCAAGTGCTGGGATTAAAGGTGTGTGCCACCACCGCCTGGCCATGCATGGTTTTGCCATGGGTGTCACATCCTCCGGAACTGCATTTACAGACAGTTGTGAGCTACCATGTCGGGTCCTCTGGAAGAACAGTCACTGCTCGTAACCACTGAGTTATCTCTCCAGCTGGGTAGAGACCTTAATGAGGGAATGTAGAATTTCCCCAACCTGAGAACTGGCCACTGGAAGCAGTAACCAGAGGCACAGGCGCCGATACAGAGATGCCGTGAGAGCCTACCACTCGTGCCTAGGACATGAGTGCTGTCTTTATTTCTACCCTTTACTTTCCCCATTCAACTCTTCCCATGCCCCCACCACTCTCACATTCATGAATTCTTTTTTAATTATTATGGTTATCCATACAAACACACAAACATACACATGTAGGACCCTAACCCCTTATTCTCAAAGGGACGAGAAGAAATTTCCTAGCAGAATGTTTTCCCAGGAAGATAGTGGCCTTCCCTTCTCCCACCTGGGAGATTCCGGGCACAAGGTCATTTAGCTCAGCCCAGCCAGCCACCTGGTACAGGCTGATAAAGATGGCCTAACTCAAAAACAGTAGCCTAAAAAAAAAATAAAAAAAAACAAACAAACAGTAGCCTTGCTCTAAGAAAAAGGAAAAAGCTGACTTAGCAAAATGGGAGGGAGCAAAAGTCCTTGCACCCATGCCAAAGCAGCTTCAAAGATTCTCTTTGTAGTTATGCCTTTAAAAGCTTACCCTACAGAGGAGACACAACTCCTCTCTACCTTACTGCAACAGGGATGGAGACAAGTTTCAAACATGTTTGTATTATGCTGATTAAACCTTGCTTATTACAGTCTGGGCCTCTCTGGTGGTCTCTCTCTGGGGGTCGTAATCTGGGCACAAGAAAACACATATGTATCCTGCTGAGTCTGCTTAATGTCGCTCATCTGTATGTGTGTTTAGGACTGATTACTTGGGATTGGCTAACCAATCAGGAGGTCTCATCCAGGAATAAAATGGATTCTTCCTCTCTCAGCAACCATTGATTTCCTGTAGTTTTTCATCTAGAGGTGGGGCTTTATGTCATAATTTTTGGTATGTTTTTTAATGCTTTTTTTCTTTGTTTTAATTTTATTTTATGTATCCTGGGTTTTACCTGCATATATGTCTGCACACCATGTGTGTTCCATACCCACAAGGGCCAGGAGAGGGCGCTGGGTCTCCTGGAACTGCAATCACAGATAGTTATTATAACTAGGCCGCAGTAAAGAAGCCACCGAGATGACCCCTCCATGATTAGGGAGAAGGTTTTTTTATTGTAGGTAAGAGAGTGAGAACAGCCAGAGACATCAGGAAAGTCCAGAGGGAAAATAATTAGACGGCATGGCCAGGGCTTTCTGTGAGGAAGGGGGAATAGTGGGGCGACACCTTGCCATCCCGTAGAGAATGGATGGATAGCAGGGTGGAGGGAAGCCTGTGAACTGCAGCAGCTGGAAGCTGGCACGCTGCAGGGGGAGTGGGAGAGGCGAGAAGAGCCAGGAACAGGGAGGGAGCCTGGAGGCCAGCACGGACTTGATATGCAACCACAGGGATATACTAGTGGACAGCTAGATGGCCCTCCTGCCAGTCCTTCCAGCAGAGAGAAACCCTTTTTGCATGTTCCTGAGGAACTGTAGGGCCATATGATACAGGCCCATATTTCTACCTCATATGGCAGCCAGAATTTCAGGCCACAGTTTGCACCTGCCGCACAGAAGGTGGTCACCTAGCCTTTCCAGACAAACTGACGTCATCCTAAACAAAGGGTCAGGAGATGCTAATGTCTCTTTGCTCCTTCTTGGTAATTATGGGAGATTGCCTGGGGAAGAGGTGTTAATTCAGTCTATGTGACAGGGCAGCTATAGTTGCAGATGTGACCTGCTACCCCAGAAACAGAATGCTAATGACCTTCCCCCTCAGTTTACCTTTTGATATAAAAGTTGTTTGGATAATAAACGCAGGTGACCTTCAGGATTTGGATGAACCCTGGGACTCCCTCCTGATACTGCTGTATGATGTGCTTCAATTATTTCCATGCCTCTACACTGATCTGAGAGATAATCTATGTCGGGACTGGACCCTGACAAGGAACGCTGACTGTAGGCTGTTAGCAGTGTTTCTATAGCCCAGCTTGAACCGAGCCTATGTCATTTCTGGACATCCGCGCTGCCCTTGGGAGATGGAGACCTAACAGTTTGTGAGCTGCCTCGTGGGTACTGGGAATTGAACCTGGATCCTCTGAGAGAGCAGCAGCCCTCCAATAGCTGAGCCATCTCTCCAGGTCCTTGCATCAGGTTTATAAAGGAC
>PVIU01027000.1:0-21123 GCA_004026605.1 Ondatra zibethicus | reverse complement strand
AAGTGCCAGTACAGGCCTCTTTAAAAACATTTCTTTGGAGGACTTCTATATTGGTACACAATATATTTTGGTCATATCTATTTCTTATTGCATCATGTTATTTTCTTATGTCCTTCCTCCTCACAACCCCACCACCAACATTCAACATTCTATTATTCCCTTCTTATAACCTACTAGAACCAATCATTTCCTTATGTGTATGGCCTTCCCCTGGAGTACTGGCAACCTTAATGGGCAACACCTCTAGGAAAACTGACTCTCCATTACTCATCAATGTTCAATTGCTCTAGAGCTAGGGGAATGGAGTTCTGAGTTCTTCCTCTCTCCAGGCTAAAATATTTTCTGCATGAAACTTTGTTGTGCACATAGTGTGGGCGTTACCATAGCTACTGTGACCTCTCGTGTTTTCAAGGCATGTTTCCCAGAAGTCCTTTCTGTCCTCTTGATTCTTGGTGGAACCTCTTTGAGAAAGGTATTTCAATTAGAGCCAATTTTGATGGCATAATCAAACTAAAATATGGTTATATTCTACAAAATACTTAGAACTAAATTGCATAAAAGTATAAAACACAGAATAAGATTTAGTGAAGACATTTAGTAGCACAAGCAGTACAAGGAGGGCAGCTGAACCAAGACTGTGTATCCATTTTGTAGAGTTTTTTCTTTGCCTTGTATTACTTTGGCCATTTTTGTTGTATTGGTCCTTTGCTGGTATATTATGTTTTCAGACTTAGAGTTTCTTATGTAAGTGGAGTGTGTGTGTGTGTTGTGTGTGTGTGTGTTTGTGTGTAAAAGAGACGGAAAGGGAGTGATGGAGGAGATTTTTTTTTCCTGTCTATTTTCTAAAAAGACAGAAAAGAGCATTGTTTAGTGGCTGGATTTGGGGAGATAAAGGGGGGAACATGATGAGGATATATTTTATGAAATAAAAATCAATAAAAGAGAGTATAATAGGAGCTGTGTGATGTGGTAACCAAGCCAAGTCAGCCAAACAAAGACAGACTCTTCTGCAATGGAAAAGACTGGAAGAATGTCAGGAAATGTAGGGTCTTGGAGACATGAGAAATGAGCAGAAAAGAAAGGTGATACAGAGAACAAGAACATGCAGAAATGTCTCAGAATTGCAGGTCAATGTAGGTGGAAAGAAAGGAGAAGCACACAAAAGGTACCCAGGTATGCATGCTTAAAAGAGACTTGAGTCCTGCTGACAGGTTACAATTCTTGCAAGCCAGCAGTCAGAATCTGACTGCCATTGTGGCATTTTAGCAGTAGAAGGATCATAATGTTGTGGTTTTGTGACATCTTGAAGTGAAATTACTCTTTAAGATAAACTAAACAAGGGTCCTAGTGCGGGGAAATGCTGCCACTCAAGGACACTAGAACTAACATGCCACAGCTTAAGAGTAATGAATGCTATTGGGAAGAGTAGGAACAGGTATAGTTCAAGTGGCAGAATGCGTAGCTTGGGGAGTAAAGTGATAGTGTGTGGAAAACCTCATCCTTGATGACTAGTTCAGCACCTCCTAATAGCTGTAGGATCAGACAACATTGAGCTCATGGTCAATATAAGAAGCTCCTCTCATCCACTAAGCTGCCCTGAAGTTGGCTAACACAAAGACTAACAACTGATCTCTGCAGCCTCATTTTACCAGAAGGATAATTAATGAGAACTGGGTTGGAAGTAAGAATATCATTACATGTTACTAAAAAGGACAACCCATGGAAAAGATATAATGAAACGCTTTGGACACAAAGGGCCAGAATGATCAAAATTTAATAATAGCAAGTGACATCAGTGTTCCACTCTCATTAGTGGATAGACCATCCAGACTAAAATATCCACAAAAACTTTATTATCAGACTTTATCATCCAACAAATACAGCTAGCAGACACTTTCAAACTCTTTTATCAAAAAAAGTGCAGAAAACATATTCTTCTCAGCATTTCATGTATTCTCTAAAATAGGACACAATTAAAGCTTTAAAATATGTCAGAACAAAGAAAAATAATCAAAATAATTTCTTTATATTTTAAGGTCACAGTGGAATAAAACAAAAACTCAATATCAAGATAAAAAGTGTGGGATTAAAAGTGTGCATGACCTTGCCTGGTGAGAAGTAGACTTTTCAATGCCCATTTATTTGTCTATTTCCTTCTTTTCTGGGTGGTGATGGCACATGCCTTTAATCTCAGCATTCAGGAGGCAGAGGCAGGCAGATCTCTATGAGTTCAAGGCTAGTGTGGTCTACAGAGCGTGTTCCAGGACAGGTTCAAAAGCTACCGAGAGACCCTGTTTTGAAAAAAAAAAAAAAACAAAACAAAAAGGAAATATATGAGTTAAATATACTTTTCACTTGGTGAGGTCATGCACACCTTTAATACCAGCACTTGGCAGCAGATCTCTGTGAATTTGAGGCCAGCCTGGTCTCCAAAGAGAGTTTGAGGACAGCCAAGACTGTTACACAGAGAAACCCATTCTTGAAAAACTAATGTAAATGTGTATGTGTGTGTGTTTCATACATTTATTCATTTTTTTGTGTGCATCTATGGATACATGTTTGCTATGACACATATATGGAAGCCAGAGGACTTGCAGGAGTCAATTATTTTCCTCTACCACATAGATTTTCTGGATTGAACTCAAGTCATCTAGCTTAGTGAAAAGCATCTTAAGCACTGAGACATCTCATATTTTCTTGAGGAATAAACATTTAATAAGTGAATAACTGAATAAATTATAGAAATTTTTTAATTTTAGAGTCATGTACAAACAAAGGCACAATTTCAATTCAAATTGTGGAGAAAGTATTTTTCCATGAGTTTTTACATTAAAGAACAAAACAAAACAGAGTGTGTATCCCCAGTGAGCAGAGTTATGCAGAAAACTCAAAAGACAACCAAATATCATACCAGGAAGATAGTGCAGCATGATAAACTGTGGTTTATGACACTTATCAGAATGATGGCAAGATGGTTCAGTGAGCATAAATTTATAAAAGTTATCCAACACAATAAAATAAAGAGCAGGTGCATATAATCTCAAGAATTTCAAAATAGGTATTTGGTAACATTGTATACAACCCTACTATTAAAAATCAACATCCTAAATGTAGAAGAAACAATCTTCAAAAGAGAAAATTTTGTTTATGGCAAACCACCGTCAGTATTACCCCGAATGTTGAAAACTTGATAGGGTTTTCCTTCAGATCTAGGAAAATATATTGATGGCAATTCTCACCAATATTATTCATAAAGTTCATGTACCCGGACTATTTAAAAAACAATAAAATTAAGTACATTTAAATGACAATGAAGGAAATTATCTGTGTTTTAAAACAACATTATTTCCTATGCAAAATATCAACAATTAATTAAAAGGTCCGATTAAACTGAAAAGTTTCTGTAAAGGAATGGACACTGTTAATAGGACAATAAGGCACCCACAGAATGAGAAAAGATTTTCACCAATTCCATACCTATTAGAGGATTAATATCCAAAATATGCAAACAACTCAAGAATCAAACACAATTGAGGAGGAGGAGGAGGAGAAGAAGAAGAAGAAGAAGAAGAAGAAGAAGAAGAAGAAGAAGAAGAAGAAGAAGAAGAAGAAGAAGAAGAAGAAGAAGAAGAAGGAAAGAAAAAGGCAAGTATAATGATGCCGAATGATATGACCATAGATTGGTACCTAGCCCAGTTGTCATCAGAGGTTTCATTTAACAGCTGATAGAAACAGATGCAAAAACCCATAGCCAAACATTAAGTGAAGTTCCTTGGGGAATCCTGTGGAAGATGGGGAGAAAGGATTGTAGGAGCCAGAGAGGTCAAGGACACAACAAGAAAACCCACAGAATCCACCTGGGCTCACAGGGGCTCACAGAGACTAAACTGACAACCAAGGAACCTGCATCAGAGTGATCTATGTCCCCCACATATACATTACAATTAACACACACACACACACACACACACACACACACACACACACACACACATATATATATCTTAGTTTTTTGTTTTGTGGGACTCCTAACAATGGGAGCAGGGGCTGTCTCTGCCTCTTTTGCTGGCTTTTGGATCCTACTCCTC
The DNA here is from genome assembly GCA_004026605.1 of Ondatra zibethicus. NCBI lineage: Eukaryota > Metazoa > Chordata > Mammalia > Rodentia > Cricetidae > Ondatra > Ondatra zibethicus. The sequence goes on along the minus strand of PVIU01027000.1, from coordinate 17,035 downwards.
ATACTGTGTTGCCTTGTCAGTCTAAATATGAGAGGAGATATCTAGTCGCACAGGAGCTTGATGAGCCATGTTTGGTTTATATCCTTGAGAGGCCTGTCCTCTAAGTAGAAATGGAAGAGGAGTGAATGGAGGGTAGTGTGGAAGTGGTGGGAGGGTCTGAGAAGAGAGAAGGAAGAGGAAAATGCAGTCTGGATGTACATAATGATAATAAAAACAATAAAATAACAATTCAATTAAGTTTTTAATGAATTCTGTATCTCTACATGCTAGAAGTGACAAGTGAATGTAATATTTAATGTTCCAAAACTTGAGGAAATCCATAGATATTTAGTGATAACACTGAAAAAATCCCAGTGGATACATCCACAACACAACTCCTGCACTTAAGGTTTAGGGAACATCAAGGAAGACTGTGATGAAGGAATGTAGTAGCCAGAGGACCAGAACATTTGCTGTGAGACTGTGTCTTCTAAAAAATACATGGAAGCTGCGCAAGGATTCAATTATTTGGCTGCCTAAACAAGACCCAAGCACTAATAGCATCAAGCGACAAACTACTATCGAAGGGAGACCCTTCTATAAATATATTAGAACTACATGCAGGCAGCTAATGATGACTGGGAGGGACAAAATTAGTCTTTCCAAGGAAGGATCCTGCTATTTGGTTATTTAAAATCAGCTCATCAGCCCTGAAAACATATACACAGGAGCAGTACTAACAGCAGGGTGTAAGTACATATTTATGTTTACATTTGCAGGAGAGATAATGAAAAAGATACCGTCAATTTGATAGAAAAAAAAGAGGAAGACATCAGAAGGCTGGATAAAAGGTACATGGGAGGGGCTGAAGGGAGGACACGGAAAGGTGGGAATTATATAATTATATTTTAACTTAAAACATTAATTACATTTGTTATATGAAGTACAATAATATATAAAAGAATGAATTCTTATTTACAATGACAAAAATGTCAAGAAAGATAAATCCCATTAGTAAATGTATATATATATATATATATATATGAATAAAATGACTTGAAATGAATGATCTCGAGTGTAAAGTACAGAACACAGATAAAATAAGATGAAATGGTTACCTTACGAAGAACTGGAAAAGATGTGTCACTTTCTTTATCAGATAATTAAAAGTTGATGGTGCTAAAATGTTAGTTGTTTTACCTTTGTTCAAGTTTCTACCAGTTGAATGTCTTTAATTCAAATGATAATTGGTGGTATGACTTAGAAGGTATCCTAATTCTAGGATTCTTCATGGAGACACTGAGGCAGTGGGCATGATATGAAAAATGGGGACCCAGTCTGAACCAAGGAAACTAAATAGACCTTCATAATTAGAAAGAGCCAAGATATTGTTGCTTTAAAAAAAAATCAATAAAATATAAAAATTTTGAAAATGAGACATTTCTAAGCAACTGAAATGGTAGAAATATTCAAATGACTAAAATAGTATAAAGAATTTGCAACTGCTTTTGCAGTTTTAATGGCTGTAGGAGATGAGGTGATCTGCTGGAACCAAATTCCTTATAATCTAAAAAGCTGAGAAGAGTCACTCCAGTTATTCTAGCTTTGATGGATTAAAAATGAAAGTTCTGAAGACTAGACAAGGGAGGCATCTACAGTCACTCAAAATCAGCGCTGATTAACGCAGTGTGGAGTAACACCAGGGATTATGCCTCAGAACAACAGGAGAGCAGGAGTCACTCCCAGCAGGGGGAAGGAGACTGCTTGCTTTGATGTGGTTAAAGCAGCCTGGAGGTGACAAAAAAAGTTATATCTGGATTATTGGAGCAGGATGTACTGTATAATGTCATATCTAAACCCATAAATGCAAAGCAGGTATACTGGCTCAATTTATGGTATTCAATTCTACGGGAGTAACAAAGAAAAGTATGGTAGCACAGTGATTTATTAACAAAATTAAGAGGATTGTATTTTAATCAGTCATAAGAGATTGCATGGTTTAAAGGGTGATAATTTAGAAATTATATTCAATTAAATAACATTTTAGGAAAGCATGCATTTATATACATATATACATAAATATACATAATCATAAATTCTTTACAGTGAGAGAAAAACATGTCAGCCATGCTATTACACTCATTTGGAGTCATAATAACTTGGGAAATTATAACGATGTCTAAGACTTCCATGCTAGTTCAGAGAAAACAGAAGCACACTGTTAGCTTCCTTACAATTTATCACAACTGTTTTTGAGCAAGTGAGTCAATTTCACATGAAAATTTTCTTATACAAACACATATTTTTAAACTATAAAGCCCTCCAAATCATCATTTTCTGCTTGTCAATACTGTAAACAAATTAAAAATTGAAACACACCCTTCACATAATACGTACGATATTCATCTTTCATGAAATTAAAATGAAAACAATGTAAACAGCCAAATGACAAAATCTAGATAGCTTTAATAAAAATTTTATAGGGGATTAGGCATTACGAAACATGTTTACACCAACATTTACGAAAAAATGACTTCTGGATTGCTTAGCACAGCTAGCTAAAAACTACATAATTCCAAATTTTGTTGCTTATGTTTTAGATAGAAATTTCTAGATACTTGCTTTGAAGCTGATGTTTAATAGTCAGCAGTGATTTTGCTGGTGCCATCTCTGCAAAGGCAGCACAGTTATATGTCTGTTGGTCCCATTCGGAGATGCCAGGAATGTTCACTCACCAATCACTCACAGATGACCATCATAAAGATGAGGTGCTGGAATGTGCTCATAGAAGAAAATATCATTTGGGGAGTAAAAAGTTTTTTTGTTGTTAAAGATGATAAAAATTAAGTTTTGTAACTTTATGTGAGAATTTCCATTAGTAAGTAAATATTTCCATGTATTTAGCCACCACATTGGGCGATACTTCTCTGGAGTATTTTACCATCATCTTATGTTTTCCTTTTTCCTGTCTATTCAAGTTAATAAATAATTTTCTTTGCTTTTACATAGAAAGGCCATATGCATTATTGTTGCATTTTAATTTTAAAGAAATTATTACTATATTCATACTTTTACAAACTTTTGGAATTGATACTTGAATTTTACTTCTGATGTATGATAACTCATTTTTCATGATTTGTTTTGGCATATTGGATAGATTTACCAGTATTATAATTTTCTTTTTTCAGAAAACATAATAAATCCAGTATTTGAGATGCATTTCATAAAAATGGAAAGAATACTTTATAATGCTAGGGTCAGATTATTTAGTTAATGAATCAAGGAAATGAATATAGTTAATTTACACATATATCGACAAATATAGTATGCTAAAATTATTTTATATTATCATTTAATTCTAAAATAGGCCTATGAAAATGAAGAAATTGGATCTCTGTTTTACTGGTAAGAATGAGAGTTCTGGTAATAAGTTAACACCATAGAGCCATGATTGATCCAGTGAACCTCCCAAGTAAATACTGCTTTTTAAATCACAGGATGTGATTGAAAACATGAGTATTTTTACCTGAAGTAATCTTCATGAACACTATAATACATATTTGAAATTCGTATAGCTCTAATTATACTTGTCATTATGTTGGGCTTAATGGTAAAATTATGTCAGCCTTCTCTCATCAGTAGAGGTGAAATATTAAATGTATATTCACTTACCCTTTTTAAAGGAATTGCTAGGCACTTTAAGTTTTAGATATTTTAAACTTTTTACTACTTCTGTATGATATTGAAAATCTTTCTGAACTACTGAGTTATGATCATTGCTTGTTTTGACTGTATCATTAATCTTCTGTGCATTATTTTGTTAAACAATGTAGAAAAGAAGTCAAATAATGTTTGGTAAGATTTGCATTCTCAGGTAGAGTGGTTTTCTATTTTTCATGCCTCTGACAGTAACTTAAAATTTCATTATATTGAGATTTTATACTACAAATGGAACAAAAACAGTGATTTAGGTAAAGATAAACATTCTCCAAAAAACTCAAATGTTTATAGTACAAATGAGAACTGAAATGAGTGTGTAGAATACTTTTACATTGAACACTAATGATATTCAATTACTCACGGGAAACAGGCATACTGTGTCATTTTGTGTACTCATTCATCTTCTAGAATCATCTATATCTGCAGAATACTCCAGAATTTGCGTACTAAAGTAATTTATGGTGCTAAGAATTACACGCATTGGCAGACTACTTTTACAGGTTTTAAATAGATGGCTAAAGACAGAAAACAAATAGAAGTAAGATTTTTACATGGCCAAATTGCCTTTCATTGTGTGAGATTCTTACAACTCAAGCATATTGAATGTATTTATTTCTGAAATATTATCTACTGACTTAAAGATATATTGTATATATATTTTCATATACATAGATGTATATTTTCAGAGCCCTGAATTTTAATGCACATTTTAAAATGTTGGTTTTGGTGAAAACATATTTGGTAATATTTTTATATGAATTTTAATTTAATGACTATTGCTAATAATAATAACAATAATATTATTAATAGATTGTTATAACCCTTCTTGGCAGAAATCTTTATTCTCAGCTCACTTTCATTCTCTTAATTATCGATTGATCTAGGAAAATGGATTATTCTGAACAGTAAACTAAATTCCACTTGAGTGTACAGCAACTAGAGATTAAATGGAATAAGCTTAGACCATAGAAATGCTGGCATAAAATGGGCAGACTAAGGTATCTTAATTAGAGATCATATTTTTAATTAGGAAATTCAAGTCATGTTGATGTTCTGGTTAAACAAATACCCATAGAAAATTTGAGTGTCCTTTATCACAAAAATATAAAAGCGAAGTTTGAATGATTTTAAATACTATTTCAACCTTACTGCCCAATGCTTTCTAAAGAATATTCAACTGTATAGAAAGATTATTGTTTGTTTCTAAGAAGGCCCTTGCTCTACTTAATAACATGCTTCATTGATTTTTTTGTTATTGTTAAAACAAGCATTGATGAAATGCTTCAAATGCATGGTAAGAAATAGTATTCTCAGATAAATATATTTGCAGTGTAATTTGAAGATCTGACTTGTCAAAATGAAAGACAGTAACAATAAACTGATTGTCTAAGGCTTGAATACAATATTATAGTTAAATTAGAACAATGCAAATAAGATATGCAAGATGCAGGTTTTTCCCCTTTTTATAATTACAACATTCAAAATGTTAATTTTGACAAGAAATTTAAAGGAGAAAAATTCACAAACAGGAAAATGCATAGATGTTAATTTGATATATATAGTAGGTTTTTTGCTATTGTGTGTCAATGTCAATGTGTTCATTGGTGTATTCTACAGGATATATATGGAGTAACATCTCTCTCTCTCTCTTCCCTTACATATATATGTATATGTATATATGTATGTATGTATATACACACACACATGGACTCATGTAAAATATGTATACAAGGAGTAACATATATACATATATGTATATGTGGACTAACATACACGTGATTACCTGTATACATATGTGCAACAATATATGTTACTTCATGTATATCCTGTAGAGTACACCAATGCAGAAATTGCCATTGATACACAATAACAAAAATCTACTAAATGCTACATATGGAATAGGAGAAGCATAGTATAATGGCTATTCCACATTGTCAAATCATGTTGAATTACTTATACTCAGTTTTAACTCAGATAGAAAATATGGGAGTGATATACAGGTCGAGTTACTGTAAACTAGGATATAAGCTTTGAGTTCAGGCCATCATGACATTAGCAGGAGAACACCAAGGATGTTTCACTTTGACAAAGAGATAATGGGAGAAACAAGACACTTAGTGTAAGTTCTGTGTAATAGCTGTCAGTCCTTAATAAGTATTTCACATCACCAAATTATCTATAATTCCTTGTTATGCAAACTTAATTCTGTTCCTTTTATTGTCAGATTTTCTAATATTTCTAATCAATTAGGCTTTCAGGGAGTTCAGATAAAAATATGTAAAACATATTTTATTTGTAAAACTATATGTTGTGTATTAATAAAATTAAAAAGGTGCCTTTGACTGTACATTGATACAATTTTACTTTATTCTAAATTTATATAAATTCTGTGTAAATTGCAAACACAAATATATGAAGTTTACAGTTTCTACATTCCACAAAAATATTTTCTTACATTTTTTATTTATGACAGAATACATAACAGAGCAAAATAAATATTAGGACACCTTAATGGTATGGCCTCAGACCATTTGGGGGACTTTTAAAGGTTAAAGTTACAGCATCTGCTGTGCTTTGCACTGCACAAAGCACATCTGAAAACTACTGATGAAGTACTAGATTTTTCTCTGTTTTTCAAAAAAGACTATCTTATGGTTTCAAAAATACATCACTGATGTATTTTCATGTCAAAATTAAATATGCTTAGAGTTTCAGAATTACTTTCATAGAGAATAAAACAATATGTGTTGACCTTAAAAACCATTTTCTTAGGGAAAAAAATATGTGGTAGCAAATATTTGTAATCCCAGAATTTGAAGGGATCACAGTGCTACATGTCAGATCTTGTCTTAACAAATGAACAAACAGAGAAGTGAAATAATGGTAATAATTTGTGAGTATTACTTCTGATAATTTTATAATGTACATAGATTTGGGGACTTGAACTTTAAATGTGTTTACCTGAGTAGGATATTTTAAGTAATTTTACATGATTGGTAAGAAAATTGCATTTTTATGTACAGCATATGCTTTAATTTAATGTGACAATGATATAGAAATATTATTTTGAATCTAATATTTCAACACAATAGCAACATAGGAAATATAATCATATGCCTGTAATATTTAATTTCACTCAAACAATAACCATATTTGTAGAAATAGCAAATAAATAAAACAGTGATTTTTACCTGCATCATAATCTACATTTTAAAGTTCACTAATAATGAATTGATTGGAATATTTCATTAAGTTCTTAGCAGAGTAATGAGATATTAACCAAACAGAAAACAATGAATGTCTATGATGCCTTATGAAATGTGGAAAACCACTAGATGAAAGCAGTCTTCATCTAATACAGCATTTAGAATTGGAAAATTTTGTTTCTTAAGAAAGTCTGTTACTAGTGTTGGTACTATAAAAACTAAAATTTAGATTTCCTGGAAAATATGTCTGGATAAATGAACTCAGAAGTTTTATAATAAAATATAAATATTAAATAATCAAAACATATAAGTACTGGAATGTAGTTTGTGGCATTTAACTAAAATCAAAAATAAATAATTATGTAGTCTGAAAAATAGCATAAATATTCTAGAAGTTTAAGCAAGTGAAATTAAATGTTAATTATGACTATAAAAGTGCAATATCAGGATAGCATGCATATAAAATAAGTTTGAGTAATATGATATGTGAAATAAATACATTTTAATATTCTAAAATTTCCTCCAAAAATTATGCATGTGAGATTTCTTCTGTTAGAGCAATTAATTTCCAAATTCAAATGAATAGTATGACTAAATTTAAGGGATAAAACAGCCATACAAAGAATATTGTCCAATAGCTGCACACCTAAGAACAGAAGTCTCCCCTGCCATAGTTTTTTGTTGTGTTTTTGTTTTTAATCATGCAGGACAAGGAAGTCTGATAAGTAGGCCACCTCTAAGCACAAGGAGAATCGTATGTAGAAAAGCTGTAACTGGCACAGTCTTTCATTCAAGAGCGCTGCTCCAAGACTCAGTTTAAAATTATCAGGGGCACATTATCTGGGTGCACAACAAGAAGCAATTACTGGTTTAATTAGCCAGCATTCACCACATCGCCCTCTTTCTCTTTGTTCTACTGCCAGGCAATTTTCTGCAATCATTAAGCAGGGGACTGTAATTCCACAATGACCCAATCCACAGTTCCTCTTATCACATTGGAATATGTTAAAGTTATTTATGAGTGTCCTCAATAAGAACTAAGTCCACTGGGCAGAAAACACTTCAAGCTTAGCAAATCAATACAATGCTATAGCCTAAATCTAGATTATGGCTAATACTTTTATGATTTATTTTAGATACATATTTGCCATGAATTAGATTAAGAATATTGAACGGAACATGAATAGATATAAAGGGTTTCACAAGTTTTAAATACCAGCAAGTCATTTTTTCCCAGTGAGGATTCATAAATAGCAATGAGAATATAAATCCAAATTTAAAAGGAAAATATGAAACTAAATATGAATATGTGAAGGAGTTAAAACTGAAAATTACTACAAATTAAAGCAAGATGAAAAGACATCATTTGAAATACTTCTATCATTCAAACTGTTACAGATGTTGAGAAAACAATTAATCACAAAATTAGTTTTAAGTTTTGCCTTACTGGAAAGTAAAGATTAGTTGAAAGGGATCAAACTAGTTAAGTCTTGAAGCTGTCAATAACATAAATGGCAATGTCAAAAACAATGTTATTAGAGTGTGTTAAAGTAGCAAAAAATTGTTATTATATGACACATTAAAACGTATGAATTTTGCCATTGGCCTACCTAATCTTTATCTCTTATATTGCATAGGCTAGAATATGTTTCAAAATTTTCTATTACACAGAAACAGAAATCCACATAAAACTTCTATCTGGAGTCTCTAAGGATGGAGGACTGCCACACTCTCTACACTCACCCATCTCCAGTAGCCAGAGAGGCATTTGGTGATCAGCTCAAGACAACACTAAGCTTTTCTTCTTTGTTTCCCCGAGCTAGAAAAGTTGCTTTATGTATGCATGCATATGTGTAAATATATATGTGTGTGTGTGTGTGTGTGTGTGTGTGTGTGTGTGTGTGTGTTGGAGGCTAGCAGCAACAGTAATAATAACAGGAATAAATACCAACAAGAAGTGATAGTGGTGATTCAACATTCTTTCTTCTTCGTGTCACTATATCTCCACCTACCTCGGAAGCTGACTTTAGTGGATTCCATATTCCACCAAGATAAGGGTGAACCATCCTGTGTGTATTTGATTATTAATTAATTTATTTGTATTGCTCAGACTTAAGCCCCACACCTTGTTCACACTTGACAAATATTCTGCCACTGAGCTTAATCTATAGCCTACAACATGTGCCTTTAAAGTAATCATAATTTAACTCTTCACTCAAAAATCTCGCTTACTCCAATTCAAGATTAATATGGAAGTTCTTTTTCATTCTTACTTTCTTTTAATTCTTACTGGTACGATTTTCAATGTTACAAAAAATGATTTGTATTTGAACAGATGTCTGCTATGGTTAGTATGTTACTGTGATAACAACAAGAGTGTGCAGATGCTCAAAGATAAAACAATATGTAAGAATAAATGCAATACACTTTAAGAATATATGTATATACATAGGTCATAGGTTTTATGACCATGCCAGATTGGATTATTTGTGGAGAGCTGATATTTATAAATATGTGCCCATTGTATGTAGATTCATTTGTTGATGCATAACAAGATGTGAAATAATCAATCCCTACCAGATCAAACACAGTTGGACTTCTTTGGATACTGTTCTGAACATGTTTATTCAGAGTTATAATCACAAATGTTGTAAATTACAAGTAGAATCTTATAATGTAGAGATTGTCTCATACTTGATCACAGGATGTTTTAAATTAGCTTGTAAATATTACAGACTATAATTTGAATTGTACAGTTTCTAGGTCATGGTATTTACCAAAATATTTAACTTTTCAAATTAGGAAAATTCCTCATATTCTAAATGATAAACATTATATAATCATAATATAGATGTTAGGGCTTTGTTAATAACAAAGATTAATACATAGATTTCTACTGCATTAAATTCACTATTTTTCTTAAATTCTGAGTCAATTTTTATTAATATTTACTTTTTTCCTTTTATTTATTTTTTGCAACAAAAACAATTGTTTATTTTTAATTGTTTTTATTGAGCTATATAATTTTGTTCACTCCCCTTCCTTCCTACCTCCTTCCTTTCTAAGATCTCCCATGATACCCATGATTCCCACACCTCCAATTTTCTCAGGAGATCTTGTCTTTTTCTGCTTGCTAGATCCATGTAAGAATCTTAGTGTTCTCTTTGTTGTCTAGGTTAAAAAACTGTGATGTCAATAAATATTAGAGAATGCATGAGAGAAAATATTTTTCTATTGTTGCATGATTAGGGATTCCTCTCTGTAGTCAGGAAAAGTGTTTTATTACCATTGGCTAATAAAGAACCTGCTTTGTCCTATGGCAGTAAAGAATGTAGCTAGACAGGAAAACTAAACTGAATACAGGGAGAAAAATGGTGGAGTCGGGCAAATGTCATGTAGCCATCCAAGAAGTATGACGTAGTCTGGCAGTGGTGGTGCATGCCTTTTAACCCAGCACTTGGGAGGCAGAGGGCAGGCACATCTCTGAGTTTGAGGCCAGCTTCGTCTACAAGAGCTAGTTAGGACAGCTCCAAAGCTACAGAAAAACCTTGTCTCAAAAACCAACAACAAAACAAAGCAAAAGTAACAAGCAAAAAAGACAAAAACAGAAGTAAGATGTGAGGTAACAAACCATGAGCCTCATGAAAAAATATAAAATAAAAACAATTGGTTAATTTAAGATGTAAAAATTAGTTAAGAAGAAATGTGATCTAATAGGTCAAAGAGTATGTAATTAATATTTAGCCTCAGGGTGATTATTTTATAAGCAGCTTCTGGAACAGGTAGGCAAGTAAAACCTAGCCCAGGGGCCCCAAAGGGACGGAGAATGCTTGCAGTTTCAATTGCAGTTTTGTTTTCTACTTGGAAATAAGTCTTGATATCTCTTCCTTACATTTAATTCCTTACTTTCTCTCTTCCTTTTCATTCCATTTTTCTTTAAAAAAATATTAATTTACTTACAATCTTATTTTTTAAATTATCTATCAATCTTTGCAAGTCTAACTTGTTATCCTTAAATGTTTAGTACTTAGTATTGAGAAAAAGCACATTGTCAATTAATGTTAATATGAGTTTTTCAGAATCAGGAAAATTTTGAATACATTTCCAATCTGTTTTCTAGTTGCTGTAGTCATGAAGAAGAGTACAAAACACAAAAATTGATGTGCTCCGTAATGTGGCCGGATGCACAACTGAACCACTAGCATTTTGTGATAATCATATTCAAAGGTTACACTTGATAGGTGCCTGAGTTTTGGCAGATTGTTAGCAAAGTTTGTCCTCCAGATTTTAATTTTATGTTAATGTTTCCAATATTTGGTTATAAATTCGCATATGAGATTACAATTTAGTATTCCATACTGAATATTTTTATATACTGAACTTATTCTTTATTCTTTGAAATCATTTACTCAGTACCATATTTGACTATATTGATGGTATGCTTACTTAAAGGCTACAAAGTATTGCAATCCAATGATCATTTATGATGAATAATTATTTTCAATGAATAAGTTATTTTCAAGATTAAATTAGCTTAGTTCTATATTAATATACTAGCATATCTGGCATGCAAAGCACAGCTGAGAAATTTTAGATCTAGAAATTAACAGTACATGGTTAAAGTTTTTGTTTCAACCCATGTTTTGCTAAGATTTTTCAACAATCTCTTAATCTAGGACAATATTTGCCCTTCAGTGCTCTGACACCATGAAATGTATTGATGGTAAACTTACAAAAAATATAAAATAGTCGGATTCATCTGTGGCATACAAAATGTACCAGTTATGCATGGATAATGAAGCAAATTTCACAGAATATGAGAAGTTGACTTACGAAGTAGACAATGCTATTAAAATAAGAGATTTACTGCCAAAAGTATATTTTAAAATTTTATTGTGTTTGATGCCTGATAAAAAGAAATATTAAGCTTATATTTTGTTACCTAAAGAAACAGATAAAATATCCCTTTTGGGGCTAGTCTGAATGTATGCACAATGTTGTTTTCTTCTTTAAAGAGAGAATCCTATTGGACAAGGTCATAAGATACGGAAACAAAAAGCACATCTAAAGAATGCTAGCAGAAAAATTATATATAAATTGCTGAGTGGTGTTTTATATTAAAAAAGATTAAGATATGACATCTCAACCCACTATGGCTTGGAAGAAGCTAATGAACCCATAAATGAGAATATTTCAAAATGGTATATTTATAGCAAGCATATTTCTTAAAATACTTATCATTTAAATCCTTTTTAACTTTTCATCTTTATTCTTGAACATATAATGCATTTATTAATTAATCTGGTTGTAAGTCTATCAACAGATGTTATTGAAAATTTAATATTAAATGTATTATTACATACTAGATACAAAAATTAGAAACTTATCTTTTATATGTGTGTCTCTTTTAAGTAGGGATAACAAGGCCTTAAACAGAATAATGAAATAACTTTAAGTTATTTGTATTCTTTTTGTTTGTTTTGTTTTTCTTTTGTTATGTTTTGTTTTTTGAGACAAAGTTTCTCTGTAGCTTTGGTGCCTGTCCTGGAACTAGCTCTTATAGACCAGGCTGGTCTCAAACTCACAGATCTGCCTACCTCTGTTCCCCAAGTGCTGGGATTAAAGCTGTGTGCCACCCAGCGTAATTTTTATACTTAGTACATATTTTAATTCTGAGAATGTATAAATTTTATATAACCCTATCCCAAATAGAATCTATGTAGCTAATCATAACAATAGACAAAACACATATATCCAACTATATGAAAACTATACATTATTCTAAGAACTTAGCCTCATCTATTTCTCAAGAATGAGCCAACTGCTATTTACCTGGTATAGTAACACTTTCCACCTAGTGTCCCGATTCCTTCTGATGGCAGAGACAGACAGGGATACACGGGGAAAACCAACCTCACTTCCAATGCCGTCTGCATTAATTTCTCAGGGGCTTTCTCAAGCCCATCACTGTAGCACTCACACAGCGGGATGTATTTGTTATAAAACTAACAATTCCCAAGCACCTACATGGAAGCAGACACCCAGGAAACTCATCCACATTAATTTTTAAATAACTCAATTTTCTGTCTGCTCAGCCAAAATAATTCTGATGTGTTGATGATTGTTGCTGGTATTACTCTCAGAAATATTAGACCACAGTAAACTAGAGAGGTGGCTGTTTCAATAACCCTCCCTGCTATTCATTTTCCTCTTACATTCTCTCCCTACCAATAGTGGAATTTGTCTTGGGTTCTACTTTGAGAAAAAAAAAATTTTCTCAGAGCAGTTCAGTTTCTGCAATGTATAACTTTTAATTAAAATACTGGCTGATGTCAAATATTTCATCATCATATTATCTCAGAACAAGTCCTTATTTCAGGCTTGTTTACTTGTTCCCATCTGTCACCTTCTCTACTTCTCTCCAAAGGAACAGACCCTGCTGGGAAAAAGTACAGACAAAAGAGCTCTTAATTTTACTTTTGATGTGGTCTAGACACAGGGACATGGCATGCACATGACACAATCGTGCTTTGCATGAACTCACTAGTGTAGCACCTGGGTCTCCCTGTGTCAGCTACAGCACCTGCTATGATCCATCCTTCTCTTCCATCCTGATAGTCTAGGATACTGTTTTCATTTTTGTATATTAATGCCTCTAGGAATCCCAGAGAACAGAGATGACAGCGTTTGTACCCTTCTGGTATGAATAGATGGCCTGTAGATGTTTTGCATGGGGTAGTCTAGTTTCTTTTACCTGCAGTCATATAAATGGAAATGGAAATAGGCAGTTGTCTTTTCCCTCCACAAGTAAAATTCCAGATTGCCACAAAAATATAAACTTGGTCTACATTCTCAGAAATTCTATAAAAACAGTGTGTTCATGTATGTGTATGCATGCACACATGTGGGCATGCACAATTATTCTTTTATCTCTGAAGATGACTTCTTCCCATATCCAAATATGTGTGGATGAGTAAAAACTATGCTGAAGCCAAACTTGAAGAAGTTTGAGTTGCTCCATATTTTAAAATATGTAAGCTTTGCTAACAGTTGGGAATATGAAGTGACTAACATTTTAATCCTTAGAATTGTTACAAAAGGTCCATTTTTATTTGGTGGAGCACTTTGAATTATTTTGATAGGAAATTTAGATGATCTGTTATGTGTTTATTATTTATGTATAGCTATGTTGTTTATGATATTATTTCTATTAAATGGGAAAGTGTTATATACTCTATACACACACTAAAGTTTATCAGAGTCGTCTCATGGACAAGCAGCTAATTTATGTGTTTTGTTCTTTCTTTCTTTTTGGATAGCACATGCCATATTAAAGAAAATCTTGTGTTTGATGTTGTTTTTCTCCTTGCCTTTTTACATGCTCTCATGTCTCTTTTTCCAAGAATGTAAACAACATTCAAATGACTTCTTCACTATTGCATAATAATTTGCTTAAATAGTATCCTCTTTCAGCCAATACATGGTCAATATAATCACATAGTATATAGTCACAATACTTCTATAATAATTAGATGTCATATACTTCGTTGCTTGCTCATCATAATTTTTTATAAAATTACACATTCAACTTACTAAGGTGCATTGCCTAGAATCGTAGTTGATACATGATGGAGTTCACCAAATATTTGACTGGGAAAAGAAATTACATTTGAGTGAAACTTTAGCAGGAAATGTTGTAGTAAGTTGCCTTCCTTCCACTGAGTCTGTTCATTAATATTAGTCATGGTTATCAATCTCCTGAAATTTGTGTCACTATACTAGATTATGATTAAGATAGACTGACCTATCTAAAGGAATGTGTAACAGAATCAATGTAGTTTGCTTATTTTTTTTAAAAAATTAATTAAGAGTTTTCAGTTTTCACTAGATCTGTTATAGACTTAAAAACCTACAAGTAATAGTGCTCTTAGTGCTAAGTAAGGTAGGTCACCTGAATCTAAAGGTTTAGAAATATCTTTCAAGGCAAAGAAAAAACAAAAAACAAAAAAATAAATCATTATCTCTTGAATGTAAAAAACACTATTATTAAGTATATTGAGTCATTCTCAATGACTTAAAAACTCAGATTTCCTCAAAATGTTTAGAAAGTCTTAATTTTCTGGGTTGTTAAAGTAAAACTAATTAATGGGATTTAGACCAATTCTAGCTTCATCTGCTGCATGCTACTACTTAGGAAGTAACTAGATATAATAAATTTCTTATAGAATGATTTATTCATTAGGAATTTTAGAGTGTATATATATTTCTCTGGAAATATATGGTGGTGATATTTTTAGAAGCCTTTGCTTCTAACATGCAACAATACTCAAGTGAAATAGTGTCACATCTTTGAGGTTCTATTCAGTTTTATAATGTGTCAGAAAAAAAAATCACTTACTATGTAGTATGATAAACAATGAATTCATATATAGATCTAAATATCAATAAAATGTTTACTGGAAATTAATGATGCTTTCAGTCTCACACAACAGATGTTTATTGAACAATTCCTCTAGGAAAACATCTTGTGATACAGCTGTAAGCCAAGTACACACATAATCGGTAATGGTTCTTACACAGTACACCAAACATGGTATATGTTAGATTATACAGCAGCCTACAGAACTGCAGGAGGTTTGCATCAAATGTATATCTGACAGATAGTTATTATCCAAAATATATAAAGAACTCAAGAAACTAGAAATCAACAAAACAAATATTCAATGGAGTATGGATCTCAAGAGGGAATTCTCAACAGAGGAATCTCAAAAGGCTGAGAAACACTTAAAGAAATATTCAACATCCTTAACCATCAGGGAAATACAAATCAAAACTATTTGGAGAGTCTACCCTACATCTACCAGAATTCTTAGGTCAAAAACGCAAGTGACAGCTCATGCTGGTAAATATGTGGAGCAAGGAGAACACCCCCCTCCCCATTGTGGTGAGAGTACAAATTTGTACTGCTGCTATGGAAATCAATATGGTGATTCCTCAGAAAACTGGTAATTAATCTACATCAAACCCAGCTATACCACTCTTGGACATATACACAAAGGATGCTTCATCACACTACATGAACACTTGCTTAACCATGTTCATTGTATAACCATGTTAATTGCAGCTTTATTCATAAACACTGGAAATTGAAAACAACTTAGGTGCCCCTCAACCAAAGAATGGAAAAAGCAAATGTGGTACATTTACACCAAGGAGTGTTGCTTAACTGTTAAAAACTCTGACCTCATGAAATTTACATACAAAGAGCTGGAGCTAGAAAATATCTTCCTGACTGAGGTAACCCACACCTGGAAAGACAAACATGGTATATACTCACTCGTAAGTGTACATTGGCTTTTAAATAAAGGATAATACACAGACCAAGAGAGGCTAAATAACAAATCATTCTCAGTGTATGGATCTCCCTGGAAAGGGGCACTAGAATATAATTTGCAGGTGGACTGGGGACAGGTGAGATTGAGTAAAGCAGGGATCAGGTAGGGGGATGGAGGGAATAAGGGAGAGAGTACAGGGCACCCTGAAATTATGGGACATTTGGGGTGTAATGTAGATACGTAGTATAGTGCAAGCTCCCTGGAATCTCTGAGAGTGACCCTAACAAAGTCTGAAAGAAATGGAGGATACAGAGTCCAAAGTGGACATCTTCTATAACCAAGCAATAGTACCAGGACATCAACCTAGCCACGAAACATTTTATCTACAATCTGTTCTGCTTGTAAGATGTGCTGGGGTAATGATAGCACAGAAACCATAGAGAGGGCCAACATATTACTAGTACAACTTGAGGCCCATACCACGAGAGGAAGTTCATGACTGATGCTGCCTGAATTGCTAGGTACTAATGGCAGGACATCCCAGAGATAAAGGATAGAACCAGACATCACTGGGGGGACAAAAAGGCAGTGAAATACAATGAAATAATTGCTAATGATCTTCTGTTATGCTCATGGTTAAGTCTGTATCCCAATTGTTATAAGAGGGGTATAATCCACCAGGAGAACACAATCAACAGAATCAGCTAAGAAGGGCTCATAGGGGCTCACAGAGTCTAACGCAACAAACATTGATTCTGTATGTTTGCATATGTGTTATGGTTGTGTAGCTTGCTG
>PVIU01026999.1:0-21133 GCA_004026605.1 Ondatra zibethicus | reverse complement strand
GGAGGGAGGGGGGTGGGCCTTGGACTTCCAACAGGGCAGGGCACCATGCCCTCTTTCAAGGAAGAAGGGAGAGGGAGGAGGGGTGGGGGGGTAGCGGGAGGGGACCGGGAGAAGGGGAAGAAAGGAAAAAATGTTATTTCTTTAATTATGTTTTTGAATGGAAAAAATAAAACAATGAAGAAAAAACAAACAAAAAAATATATAGGATGTATGGAAAACTTATAGATTACAAGAAAAGAAACCTCAAGAGGTATTGAAACTACTTACAATCTTATGGTAAAGAGCAAGACACTGAACTACAATGTTGTTGGTAAACACAGATGAGAGAAACAATAAAAGGACAATAGAAAAGTGCTTCACATAAAACTTAAAATAATGTCTATACATGAATAGAATCAATTTCAGTTGCCATGGTACATGGACACTTTCTGACTCTACAATGTTGTTTGAGCTAATAACTTATTATAATGCATATGTCTCTGAACTTCCTTTTTTATATTTCATTTTAAATTTCAAAAACCTCTTTTTTAAACCACTGAATTATGAAACTGGAGAAAAATAATGGAGGATGAGCAGTATGAAGAAGATACAATGTGAATATGTATAAAATGTTAAAGAATCAATGATAAGGGTTGCTTTTAAAGAGTATAACATAATGGGATGTCTCCATCAAATCCCTCCCTTCAGAGCTAAGCAATCCCCACAGAAGATGAGGCAGAAAGAGGGTAAGAACCAGAGGGGATAGGGGACACCAAGAGAAAAAGGCCCACTGAATCAATGAACAAGGCTGCTATGAGCTCACAGAAACTGAAGCAGCAAGCACAAGGATAATACCAGGCCCAACTTTAATAACAAAAGTACATATACGTAGATACTGTGTTCAACACGTGTTCACATGTCATAGGTTCACTTTGTCACGGTGTTCCATGTGTTAGGAAAGATGGTCACTGTACAGACACATATAAATCCATAATGAAACAAATAATAAAATGAATAGTGTTTGGTGTGATTTCCTGTTGCGTAGGATGAACATTAAGTCTGAAGTATTCACCAGAAGGCAAACACTGAAGTATCAGTACTTTAACCCTATAGACATCAGAAGAGGTAGGAAGAGGTAAGGGTGAGGGGAAATGGTGGCCTAGGTTCTTATCATATCAGCTTTCTACACCTTTGTGGGCAATACGCTCCCCAACCTTCCTATGAGGTAAGTAAGTGTCTGTGTCTAACAAAGTGCTTAGATCAATAATATCATTTGGGAATTGGGACCTGATTAAAGTAGATTTCCTCTTGCCACCTCAGTCCCATAGCAAAGTTATAAACCTCTATTATAAAGCAGTGATCCCCAAGTATATTTCAAAGTATATTTTTATAACCCACACAAGATACGGTAAATCAAGATCACTGTGTGAGGCTTATATATTGGAATTTTTAAAACTTCTTTAGATGATTCTGAGGCTCAACCAGACTTAAGAATTAGAAGCAAACAGAATTTTGTCCCAAAGCAAAAAACAGAATTGGAATCCCGCATATGCTCTGGCTTCACAGGCAGTTGCTTATCAGCCTTGTGCTTGCTTTGAATGAAAAATAACTCAAACCTTTCTGTTTTCGGTGTATGGGCAAAATTAGCACAGTACTCACCTGGAGAAAGCAACACAGTCAAAGGTCCTTCATGGATGACTTAACTTTAATAGGAAAGCTGTTCTCCATGCAGGTGGCCAGCTGGGTAAACCTGACCCTAATGACTCTACCAATTATCACCATGCCCATGAAAAAATGCCAGGGCAGGTCAGTTCTCCACTTGAATGAGACAGTGAAACTCCTTGTGCTGCGTGAATTGGTTCTACCTAAAACATTCTAGATATACACAAAAGCCAAAACAATGCAGAACAAATCAAAAGTGAAGGAAAGAAACAAGATAAATAGCAGAATAGATTCTTCCAAAGAAAATACTGTGTAAACCAGGCTCCTTGGTGTGGATACATTCAATTGTGAAGTTTTGTTTATTTGTTTTTGTTCATCTCTTGGCATAACCTTTGAGAAAGGAGGAATCTTCTGCCCTTGTGACTTGGCCATTAAATGACTAAAGTGAAGAGAGACACACCTTTAATGGCATAACAATGCTACTTGCAGGATATGACGTACCTTAAACTGTAAAAGCCCTCAGGCCACCTATGTGACTCCTGTACTGTCTTCATTGCTTCTCTGGCCACCAGACATTTGATGCTATATAAGATTCAAGGTCCATAGTTGGTATTTCACAACTTGAGGTCTGTTCCACCCCCACTTACAGCATCTAAATCCAAATTCTGCTGTCAACAGCCTTTAAAAAATAACAGGAGTCTGCAGTCCACTTTCTTCAACACTTGAGGAAATTGCTAGAGATATATGTAAAATGGAAAGTTAACTAATATCTCAATAATTGGTCCTGGAGTGTGACTCAATGTTAAGCCACATGCTTAGCATGCACAAGAGCTATGGTTTCCACCATGTAAAAAGCATTTAATTAGGCATAAAACAGTTTTTTGTTTTAATTTTGAAAGTTCACAAAATAATTACCTATTCTAAGAAGCTGTTTTATTATTCTCACGCCCCACTTCCCAGTTCTGTTTATCCACTATTCTGTACATGGTAGAATCTTAGTCCTCTCATATCACCCTTAACTAAAAATCAGAGTCTCCCTGAAACCACAGCCTCCACAGGCAGCATCTCAAGTAAAATGTAAGGATTGTGGATGCCCATATCAAAAAGTGAAATTCCCTGTTTTTCCTATTTTTCTAGGATAACTCTCTTTGTTTGTTGAGATTTTCACATATGATTACAATGTGTTTTGATCAATTCCATCTCTGCTCTCTACTCTCCAACTCTGTACTCCACTTCACCACTTTTCCCTCCCCATTTCTTTGTGCTATATTTTTGTAAACTCACTGAGTGCATTTTGTACCACCAGTATGTAATTGGATATAGCACCATACACTGGAGCATGAATATCCTATCAAGGGATGCATCCCAAGGAAATGGAATCGATTTCTCCTGAGTAGCTATCAGTGGCCAAGAACACCTTGAGATTTCATGAGACCCTCTTCAACCCATACTCTATTTTTAGCTTGCTTGATATTTGCTCATATATATATATATATATATATATATATATATATATATATATATATATATATATATATATATATATATATATGTTTGAATCTCAACTCACAGGGACCTAACCGATAGACTCTGACCCTTCTTGTTACTGGTGTTTATAAAGTTCCCATTTACTACCTCACATTCATAGATGACACACATGATTCATTGCATATATCTATTTCAATTAATTCCCTTAATCTACATGATTTCAAATTTTTAGAAATATCAACATATCTGACCATTGTTTGACTTCAACTCTAAAGGTCTCATTCAAGGCCTCTTCTGTTCAGTCATCTGTGTTTGTTATTCTATAAAGTCTTTCCACTTTTGAAATATTGAATTTAAATCATGACTACAATCCTATTGAATTTCTCATTGTTTAACCTACCAGATTAAATTAACCCTTACTGTCACTTTTACCTCCTTTTAACTTCTAGCCCATTTTAGCTCTTTATTTCTATTATTATTTTCCTATCTTGAGTTATATTCATAGTAAATTTATAGCCAATACTTCTGCATTTAATATATTTCGTGAACCCTGACTATTAAATTTATATCATCAATGTAAATGCTGGTGTGCTACCTTGTTTTTTGTCAGCCTGACACAAACTAGTATCATTTGGGAAGAAGGACTCTTAACTGAGAAAATATTCCCATATATTGGTCTCAAGACAAGTCCAAAGAGCATTTTCTTAATTAGTGATTGAATGGGGGAAGGCCTAGCCCATTGTGAATGATGCTACCCCTGGACTTTAGGGGCCTAGTTCTATAAGAAAGCATGCTGAGCAAGTCATGAGGATCAAGTCAGAAAGCAACATTCCTCCATTGTTTCGGCATCATCTCCTTCCTCCAATTCTTGTTTGAGTTACTGCCCTGAACTGACATCTTTTGATAATTGTGGTGTATAAGTGTAAAATAAGCCCTGTCTTCCCCAAGTTGCTTTTTGGTCATGATATTTTATCACTGCAATAGAAACACTAAGACAACTGGTGTAATTACAAAGTCTAACTCTTTAAATGATGATTTATAGTAAAGCTATAAATCTGGCACCCTCTCCTCTGCTGCCCAAGGACCAATAGCTTAGGTGTATCTCTGGCTAACTCTTATATCCTAAACTAAGTCATTTCTATTAATTTGGGTATCGCCATGTGGCTGTGACTTACAAGCAAGGTTCTGGCCAGCAGCCTACATCTTTCTCCTCCAATGGCTCCATGGTTTCTCACTGACTCTGCCTTCTTTCTCCCAGCTTTCAGTTTAGTTTTCCTGCCTAGTTCTGTTCTGCTAAGCCACTGGCCAAAACAGATTTATTCATTAACCAATAAAAACAACACTTAGACAAAACAACTTCACACACCAGTATTGCTCTCTCTTCCTGCTGCCTGTGGATCCAGATGTAGAAGTCTCTGTCACCTTTTTAGCACCATGTCTGCTTGCATACTGCCATGCTTCCCACCATGACAATAAAGGACTAAACCTCTGAACTGTAAGCCAGCCCTAGTAAATGTTTTCCTTTATAAGAACTGCCATGGTCATGGTGTCTCTTCACAGCAACAAAATCTTAACAAAGAAAAATACCAACTGGCCTATCCTCCACCAGGTATTTAGTTTATTTCTAGTTAGTATCATCTCATCTGACTTTATGTATAAATTCATTAGTATTTCTGTCTCATTTTTCATCCTTAAATTCAATTAGAATCTTAACCCTGCCATTTTTACATCTAATGTTATTTTTCCCTGAACTTTGGAAGATATATTAGGAACAGGGTGGAGGAACAGCCTTCTTATCCATTCCTAATGTTCTCTACATAGTTTAAGCTCCATTTATTTCTTTAATGTGCTATAACAACAGCCTTGTATCTGGTCTTCCTTTCATTCTTGTCACCCTAAAAAATCAATTTTCTACCCTGCTCTTTTTAAAAATGGTGTTCCTTCAGATTTATATTCTGCCCTCCAGTTAGACTGATATACCCATCCTTTTACCTGGTTATCAAGGTGGGTTTCCTTAAAACTTGACTCAATAAAGCTACATTTTTTTTCTTTATTTAAATCTGTGTGTAGAGAACTGGGGAGTGAAGTTTGGTCTTAATCGGTGGTAAAAAAGTATTCTGCTACTGAGCTACAAACCCAGGCCTGAAACCCTCTTTCTCAAGGAAAAATCCTTTTAGGAAGAGTAGGAGTGGTTGTCCTTGTTTTGTTGGATAAAATCCCTAAGAATTTCTATTCAAAATATGTTTTAATCATAAGTTATTTCCCTATTCTTCCTTATGTTATAAATTTTATGTTTCACAAGCCACAGACTGATCCTAACAGCTAGTACACATAGGCCAATAACTAAATAATCAGAAAATATTTAATAAATAAATAATTATAATGAATAATCTTTCAGTTCTTCCATCAAAGAATAAAGTAGCACTTTTTGAATGTAGAACAGTGACCTCCTCACAATGACATAACCAGAAGAAAATGTAGAAAATTATTTTCTTTGCAGCTGAAGCTATGCATTATTACATTTGGTGGCACATATCTTACACATATTTGACTATTACTAATGTTGAGTAAAAATACAAAGTAGTATAACAGTTATGGAAGAGTATAATAATGCAGAATTCTGCATTTCCAATCCCTCTGAACTAGAGGATGATATCTGTAATCTCATGATTGTGATCCTGGAAATCCAACCTAAGTTTATCTACTGCATATTTAAAGCCATGGAGGTATATGAAACATTTCACAAAGACAGGTGCCAATTAGTAATATTACACTAATATTAGTCATGGTTGCACAGACACACACACAATCCTGGCATTATGGTGAACTACAATGAAAGAGTTACTTGCTGGGGATTGTAGGCTCTCAGTCTAGTTTCAAGATCAGTGAGAAGCTGCGTCAAAACATAATAGGCAAGTAATAGAGGCAGACACTCAATGTTCTCTTCTGTCAACCAAATATTTATGCACAGGCATACTTATCCCCAAACCCACACACGCACACATATATCACAAATACCTAAACAATACTTCACACACACACATACACATAAGATAAACTATAGCTAATATGTTAGAGATTAAGTCTTGCTCATCGATACTTATCTTACATTATATTTGTTAATTTAGCAGATAAAATACCAAACCATAGTTAAATTCAAACTATAGTTAAAACAGGTTATGCCATATATATATATATATATATATATATATTTGTCGCATATTCTAAACAGCACATTGCTGACTGAAATTTAAATTTAACTAGCTATCCTTACTTTATTTGTCAATCCTCATGCAAATGAAATTTTATTACAATTGCCACAGAAGTCATATCTATGAATATATCTTGTTATATCAACTTACATGTGTAAGAAATGAACTAAATCTTTGTAACACATCCTAAGGTCTGCATTCATCTTTGATAATTCCCCATAAGCACAACAATAAATTAAATATGTTTATGGCTCTCCTCACTTCTCTGAATTGTATTAAAATTTTAAAGGTTGACATTACACAAAGACATGATAGTAGTATCATCCGAAATGGCTCATCCCATGCCTATATTTTCATCTCCTGAAATCCACTTCCAGTTTGAATGTCATTTGTCAAATCATAGCCATCATTTGTACACATAAGTTCTTGTGCATACACGATCATTTTTCCATCCCTGTGCTCAGAGTACCTCCTGGAACTCAGATAGTAGCTACTGCTCTTCTCTCAAGAACATTATACAGTTTTCATATCAGACACAGGAGAACACAGTGCGGTTGATGGAAATCATTTGCTTAGATATAGTATTCTTATTTGAGGTCTTGCCACCTTGCTCCTGTATTTTTCATAGGAGATCTGCAGGCATCCAGCATATTTGAAGTATCAAAGAAGTACTGCAACTTCTAGAAGATGAAAGGGAGAAAAAGAAACAGTAAGAGAAAGAGACAAAGTTTGAAAATCTCTGCAAATTGTGAAAAGTATTTTTGAAGAAAAAGGTTGAAAAGGTGGTTGTATCAAGCCTATTAGTGATGTCCCCATGCTGTGTCATCATAAGCACATAGGCATGGACAGAAAACAGAGAGAATCACGAAAGTCCTCAGAGACAACTCCAAGATGGGTTACAAGGCAGCAAAGGAACACCCAGAGAGCAACTCTCATCTCTCTATTATTGAAACCTCAAGGCAAAAGGCAGAAGCCAGCAAGAATGGCAAATCTGTGAAGGACCTGGTCATGTTGCTATATGAAGTTGCACTCCTGTCTTCTGGCTTCATTCTGGAAAATTCCCAGACACATGCTAACAGGATCTACATGATGATGAAGCTTGCTCTAGGTGCTGATGAGGATGATCCTAATGCAGGAAATGACATTAATGCTACTGAACCTGTAGAAATGACATCCTGGGAAGGAGATGACAACACATCATGCATGGGAGTAGACTAAGCTTTACCTGAACAACTATGTATTTGATGGTTACCTTCATTCTTTCTGATAATATATTTTCCAGGATTTGTTTATTTTTGTTAACATTTAAAACATCTGTGTGGCATGCAAACTAAGGGTAAAATAAATTTCTTTTTGCTTATGATATTGTGATACTATATATGTGATTTAGCAGGTTGGCAGAATGTTTGCTGCAAGACATAATATAACCTGTTGTTAACTTTATGCTCTGAAGTGTGAGGCTGTCCAGCTGCAGTCTTCAGTAGAGTAAATCTTTTGTTACTGAAGTGTTCTGAGATATACATGCTAAAAAGAGAAAAAAGCTAAGATGGCTTAAGTTTTATCTTAAAGTTTTTCATCCTCTGCAGTTAATTCTGCATGTACTAGACTTAGAAGTAAGAACACAAGCTAAAACAACTTGACAGGGGAATTCCTTGTAGTAATGAGGGGCTCGGGCTGCGTTCCCAGCGCCAGGCCCCTTGTTCTGTCCCGCCCGGCTCCCAGTGCGTACCCGAAATAATTACACAGAAACTGTATTCATTTAAATACTGCCTGGCCCATTAGCTCTAGCCCCTTATTGGCTAACTCTCACATATTATTTTAGCCCATCTCCATTAATGTGTATCACCACTTGAGTTGTGGCTTACCGGCATGAGTCTAACCCGTGTCCATCTTGTGCTGGAAAAGCATGGCGTCTCCCACACTGCCTTCTCTCTCACAGCATTCTGTTCTGTCTACTCCGCCCACGCAAGGGCTGCCCTATCAAATGGCCAAGGCAGTTTTCTTTATTTAACCAATGAGGGCAATACACAAATAGAAGACCCTCCTACACCAATTCCCCAGGTGACTTCTTTTACAAAGTACTGATAACAAAATTCTGTTTCCCTAGGTCTAACTCAGCAAGGCTTGTGAATGTAAATATAGTACCCAGTCACATTCTGTTTTAAAAGGTAAAGACAGGTGAGCTAAAAAGAAAAAAAGGAAAGAGACGGACAGACAGACAGACAGACAGACAGAAAGCCCATAAGCCCAATAGATTTTTCTTCTTCCTTCCCAGCCTCTAGAGTGCCTGAAGATTTGAAAGGCAAGGGTCCTCTTTTCCAGGCACTCATGCCTGTAGCTGTAATTTCTTCCTCCTGTAGAAATATTACTTAGCTTCAAGTACATATGAGGTAGAATGAAATATGAATGTTTCACTTCTTTACAAAACCACCTTCCAAATATGTGATTTATGATCCAAGTACATTAGTTGGGTCCTTAAGACCCAACTTTTCTCACCTAATTATGCTATGCTGTATGAATTTCTGTTCCTTCCTTGAGAAAGAGTCTAAATCCTTATTAAAGACCATAAAAGGCTAAACAAAGTAAGGGGAGAAATAGAATAAAACTCACATATCTATATAGTTATAGTAGTGTAGATATATAAGTAATTGCATGTTTAAAAGATAAAGAGTCATATTTGCATATACATGTATATATAGGTATAGGTCACTTGTATTTAAATGCATATGTGTGTATTTAAATGTATATATGTGTGTATAAATGTTTAGGTATACACATATCAATGTATATGTATAAGTATACTTAAATTTTTACATCTTCTGATTGTAGGTAGATGTGATATGATTCCTAAATAAGCCCTCCCTTTGAGAAGGTTTCTTCCAATTAAAGAACAGCATTTGGTTGGCTGCATTCTGATACTTCACATGCCCCGCTCTTGGTATCTGAATCCCAATACAACATGATATAGCATGTCTGGTTTATTACTGTGCTCACTGAAGTGGCTCAGCTCACCCCAGAGTCACTATGACAAGTCCATAAGCAGTTAGCACTTGAGAAAGCACAATATATTCAACTGGAATCTAGTGCAGTTAAATACTTCTGGTGCCATGAGATTATAATACACAAAAATATAAACATAACTAGCACAGAAAGATTCTAATGGCTGTTTCATCTTCTCCTATTATATACTAATATTCTAAACGACCAAAACTGGGCTATAATCGCTGTTTCTCTACTGGGTCTAGTTAACAAACATACATTATTATCACTTCAATATTTTTCTGTTCCTGGAGTGCAATTGAAAGGAAATTGAGGTGGGTTAGTTTGTAAACTTGCCTTGAAGAACCATTTATGTTAAAATGTCACAAATACCCTGCATGGCCAACTGCACTGGGCAACAGCTTCTTGCAATTTCTTCTCACTTTATCCATATCTCTCCCCATAATTCATGTTTTGTAACTTTTATAATAGGATGTTTTCTTACAGCATGTTACAGTTCAATTCTGGCTCCCAATTGGGGGAGTACAGGTCACATCAAGTTACAGGCAGCGCTCTGAAATGTTGTATGTAGAAACAAGCCTTTGAGCTTACTTAGAATAGATACTTTTGAATATGTGTAAGACAACAGCAAAAGAGGAATGGAAAATACTATAAAACCGGGAACAAGAGTGACAGATGGAGAAGAACACAGAAGCTCTGGTACCTTTTAAGTAGCTAAGAGATTTGATAAGTCACACTGACAGCAAACACAACATTGACTCAATTTCAAAGCGTACTTTTAAGTAGGATAAAAAATGTATATCTACATTCTCTCCGAATGATGTGTGGCATATAATTTTTAGGTAATACGTATTTATTCAGTGAATTATTTGCTCAGAGGAGGATGGAGTAGGCTTCAGGCAAGTGAAGGCTTCCTGCCATCACTGTTACCATGAACCTCATCCAATCACTTACAAACAGCATGCAGGGTGTGAGGGGTGGCATAACCACCTGGAATGGCAGAGCACATTGGTAATGACAGCAATTCACACGCACATCCTTCCAACCTGGAGGCCCGCAGAGGAAACTCAATCAAAAGCAAAAGCGACCTAATCTTGTTTTTAAAGATAATTTTACTTTTTAATATTTGTTTCCAGCTGACACATGTATATGTGTATTTCAGTTTAGCTTAACATGAAACACACACATGTAGATTCACACATTCATGCATATACATGCATAAACACAAATTCGTTCTTCAGTTATATATTGTAAGTATATAAAAATAAAAGTTTATGTGACAGAACCTAGAAAGGTAAATTGGGTGATGAAAGAGATCCACAGGGGAAACAAAAATCATATCATAGAACTGCAAGCTAAAATGGTAAATAAATGTGCACTTCAATAGCAAACTAGTAATGGGGACACACGTCTTTCTCGTGGAAGTTGTTATGTTATAAAAAGTTTCATGGGACAATAAGAAAAGAAATATAAACAACCAAAGTATCAGAGAGAGACGAAACATATGAGGTTCACCTTTTCCAGCACTAGGTTGACAACTGTCACTCAGTAAGAAACTGCACACTAAATAAACAGGTTAAGTGGTGAGTGATAAAGACACGACGGCAGAGTCTTGGAAATGTATGACAGCAGTACAGCTGGAGTGGATCTGGCTGGAATCATTTCAGAAACAGTCCCGAAGTTCAATAGTTAATTTGACGTCACTTATAACCCTATACTCTGCTGCCATACACACACACACACACACACACACACACACACACACACACACACACACAAATACCCTGGTCTTCAGTATATGCCAGTATCCCAGAGAAGTAGGCTCTGTTGTCAGTGAAGGAATGGACTTACCAGCAAGAGCAAAGGAAAGCGGGCAAAGAGCAAAAGCTTCCGTCTCCTATGACATTCATACAGGCAGCTGCAAGCAGGGGTGGCCCAGATTAAAGGAGGATTTTACCACCTCAAAAGATCAGGATTAAAGATGGTTCTTCCTGCTTGAAATTATATAAATAAAAAAAAAACTCCCTCATAGATGAATCCAACCCCTTGGGTTTTAGTTAATTCCATATGTAGTCAAGTTGACAACAAAGAAATACCATCACACATACCATCTCTCTATATTCACAAGAATGTAGCCCTACAGGAGTTATATGTTCAATCATTATACTAACCACACACAAATTTTGTTATTTATCAAGAAAAAAGAGTAGAACAAAAGCACAGGGCATCTGAATAGCTTAACCAAGATCACATGGATCACAAAGGTAAACAATTTACCAAAATGTACCTAGATTAGAATTGGAATTTCTATTTATTCCTATTTCTCATTCTATACAGAGAGAAGTACATTATTTTCCACTTAAGCATGCATCAGTCTGAAGGATACTGCACCAAAGAAAAAGTGCCAGGGAACTTGTTAGAACCAATTCCTAAAACTATGTGATTTAAGTCATTCTCAGCTCCAAATTCTCCCTTTAATATGGAATAGTCCACGGGATGCTGCCATCACGAGCACACGAGAATAAGTTGCCACCTTCGATTAGACCCAATGATTTCCCTGCATCTTTACACCGCAGCTGCCACATCGCCTTAACGAGGAACTAAACATCCCAGGAAGTACTACGGCGATGTTTCCCGCAGTCATCATCTCCCTTATTCTCTATTGATCTTCCACAGACCCCTGCTCTTCCTTGGTCTGTGGAGACTTTGTTCCTTTCCATTTCAGAGATCACTATACACATTTGGCTGAATGAAAGCTCTTCCACTCAGCAGGGCCCTGAGGCTGTGTTTCATTACAGAAAATTTCATGGACTCACTCTTTATCTGGATCAGTTTTTATTGCGGTCGGTTCAGCTCTCCTTGAGATGTCCTTGCCAGTTCAGTGAGGAAGACAGCCTAAAGTTTCACTAAGGTTAACTAAATTTTAGACAGATTTCCCTCAGACTTTTGACTTCTGGTTTCCCCTTTCTTAGAGCTGTTGCTTTAGAAAACCCAGTTCTTTCTTGAAATCTTTCTCTGGATCTTTCTCTTTACCCTTAAAATGCATGTCAGTCTTTCTCCAGTCACTTGCCAACTTTAAGATAAAGTATTTTTTTTTTTATCAAGAAGCTGGAACCCATCTATCTGTAAAGTAAACATTGACGCTCCTAGATTCTGCCCAAAGGGCAAGAATCTAACTTTAGGGGTGGAAAATTTACAAACCTGGATAGCCTACCCAAATGTTTGCAAACTCAAATAAAAACAACACATTTTACTTACCTCATGAATGAACCCATACCCCATAGCCTACTAGTACTTTCTCAATATTCATACTTGTGCTTAAATTCTCTCTCATCTTTTGTTTCAGGGAAAGGTGAGTGTAGCTTCCTGCTCCCATTAGTAATTAATGCAGTCTTTCTTGCCTATTTTAATTTTCCAGCCAAATTTTCCTTCAGTGTCAGTGTGGAGGCGTGACGATGCTCTCATCCTCTTCACTGCCAGATGCATTAGCGATTGGTACCTCCATCTGGAAGTATACCTTCAACCTTGCTTTCCTAAGATTCATCCTTTTGCTTCCAAGGTCATTTTGATGAATGAGAAATCTCTTCTTTTCTGTAGTTTTTATTTATTATTCATAATGGTCAACAGGCTTTAGAGACTCCAATCAGTTTATTTTTTCATTTGGAGAAAGTTCAACATTCCAGCCAGTTTGAACTGTCAAAGTGATCCCTAAGACATGCTTACATAGAGGCAATTTTTGTAAATGATTGCAACTTAGTCTTTGGCATTGTTATTGAGCTGGAGAGACACCCAAAATTAGTAAGAGAGTCAGTAAGACCTAACACAGAAAGACTTGCAAATATATGTTGTTGTATATGACTATATATTTAAAATCCATTTTCAAATAGCCACTAAACCTATCAGTCTACCAAAATGGACATACAAAAATCTACTGTCAAGAAAAAGCAAAATTAAATTGTTGGCTCCTGACATGTGAAATAAATTAACTGCCTTCTCCTCTAAGTCGACAATATCATCTTTTACTCATTCAAAACCATCTATAATCATTCTGATATGTGTAAGACAGAATCTCATCTTTGTTTTGATTTTCATTTTCTTTCTTTTTATTTACCTATTTTTTAAAAACTGTCTTTTCTCATTTCAGATGCCAATCCCAATTCTCACTCCTCCCCGCCTACCATTCCCTCCACTTTCCATCCCACTCCACCCCCCATCCACTCCTTAGAGAAGGTAAGGCTTCCCATGGGGAGTCAACAATGTCTAGCACATTGCTTTGAGTAACCACTGAGGCCCTTCCTACTATATCTAGGCTGAGCAAGGTATCCCTCCATAAAGAATGGGTTCCAAAAAGACAGCACAAGCAATAGTGATAAATCCTGTGGTCCCACAGTCTGCCCTCGTCATACAACTGTCACCTTCATTCAGAGTGCCTAATTTGGTCCTGTTCTGGTTCCTTCCCTGTCAGGCCAGAGATGGTGGGCTTCTATTAGCTCAGGTAATCCATTTCAGTGGGTGTCCTCATCATGGTCTTGATCTCTTTGCTTATATTTTCACTCCTCCCATACTCTTCAACTGGACTTTGGGTGCTCAGCCCAGTTCTCCACTATGGATCTCTGCCTCTGTTTCTTTAAGTTGCTGGATGAAGGTTCTATAGTGGCATTTAATAGTCATCAATCTGACAATGAGGCAAGGCCATTTGGGGCACCCTCTCCACTAATGCTTAGTTTCTTAGCTGGGGTCATCTTGTGGATTCCTGGGAATTTCATTAGTGCCAGGTTTCTTGCTAAACCGATAATGGCTCCCTCACCAAGATATCGCTTTTCTTGCTCTCCATCTCTATCCTTCCCTCATCTCAACTATCCTGTTGCCTCAAGTTCTCCTTCTCCTTTGCTTCTTCCTCTACTCTTCATCCCCTTCTACCCTCCCTTCTCCGCCCATCCCATGCTCCCAATTTTCTCAGGAGATCTTGTCTATTTCCCCTTCCCAAGGGATCTATATATGTTTATCTTAGGGTTCTGTTTGTTTCTTAGCTTCTCTGGGGTACTGGACTACATATTTGCTATCCTTTGCTTTACAGCTAGATTCCACTTAGGAGTGAGTATACATCATGCTAATCTTTCTGGGTGTGGGTCACCTCACTCAAGATGTTTTTTTTTAGTTCCATCCATTTACACACAAATTTCAAGATGTCATTGCTTTTTACCACTGAGTAGTTCTTCATTGTGTAAATGTAGCACATTTTCTTTATCCATTATTCAGTTGAGGGGCATCAAGGTTGTTTCCAGGTACTGGCTATTACAAATAATGCTACTATGAACATAGCTGGACAAATGTCCTTGTAGTATGATTGAGCATCCTTTGGGTATATGCTCAAGAGTGGTATTACTGGGGTCTTGAGGTAGATTAATTTCCAATTTTCTGAGAAACTGCCATACTGATTCCCAGAACGGTTGTACAATTTTTCATTCCTACCAGCAATGGAGAAGTGTTCCCCTTATTCTGCATCTTCTCCAGCCTAAGTTATCATCATTGTTTTTTATCTTAGCCATTCTTATAGGTGTCTCTTTTGTTTTGCATTTCCCAATGGTTAAGGATGTTAAATAATTCATTATTTGCTTTTTGACAGTTTGAGATTCTTCTGTTGAGAATTCTCTGTTTGGATTTGTACCCAACCTTTTTATTGGATTATTTGGTGTTTTGATATCTAATTTCTTGAATTCTTTATATATTTTGGAGACCAGTCCTCTGTCTGATGTGGGGTTGGTGAAGACGTTTTCCCATTCACTAGGCTGCCTTTTATCTTAGTGACTGTGTCCTTTGCTTTACAGAAGCTCCTCAGTTTCAGGAGGTCCCCTTTATTGATTGCTGCTCTTAGAGTCTGTGCTACTGGTGTTATATTTAGGAAGTGGTCTCCTGTGTCCATGCATTGAAGGGTACTTCCCATTTTTTCTTTGATCAGGTTCAGTGTGCTCAGATTCATGTTGAGGTCTTTAATCCATTTGGACTTGAGTTTTGTACATGAGGACAGATATGGATCTATTTGCATTCTTCTACATGTTGACATCTAATTACGTCAGCCCCATATGTTGAAGATGCTTTCTTTTTCTATTGTATAATCTCAGCTTCTTTGTCAAAAATCAAGTGTTCATAGGTGTGTAGATTAATATCCAGGTCTTTGGTTTGATTTCATAGGCCAACCTGTCTATTTTTATGCCAATACCAGGCTGTTCTCATCACTGTAGCTCTTTAATAGAACTTGATGTCAGGGATGGTGATGCCTATAGAAGTTTCTTTATTGTATAGTATTTTTCTTTTTGGCTATGCTGGTTTTTTGTTTTTCCATATGAAGTTGAGTATTATTCTTTCAAGGTCTGTGAAGAATTGTGTTGGGATTTTGATGGGGATTGCACTGAAACTATAGATTGTTTTTGGTATAATTGCCACTTTTATTATGTTGATCCTGCCTATCCAAGAGTATTAGAGATCATTCCATTTTCAGATACCTTCTTCTTGTATCTTGTATTCTTCTCTTGTGAAAGAGGTCCTTCATGTCTTTGGTTAGTGTTACTCAAAGATATTTTATGTTATTTGTGGCTATTGTGAATAGTGATGTTTCTCTTACTTCTTTCTCAGCTTCTTTATCATTTGTATATAGAAAGGCTACTGATGAATTTAGTTGATACTGTATCCTGAAACATTACTGAAGGTATTTATCAGCTATAGGAGTCCCCTTCTAGAGGTTTTGGGGTCACTTATGCATACTATCATATCATCTTCAAATACTGAAAGTTGGAGATCTTCTTTTCCAGTTTGTATCCCCCAGTCTGCTCTAGCCAGAACTTCAAGAACTATGTTGCATAGATAGGGAAAGAGTGGACAGCCTTGTCTTGTTTCTAGTTTTAGTGGAATCATTTTGAGTTTTTCTCCATTTAATTTGATGTTGGATGTGGACTTGCTATATATTGCTTTTACTATGTTTAGATATGTTGCTTGTATCCCTGATCTCTCTAAGACTTATATCATGAAGGGCTTTTGGATTTTGTCAAATATTTTTTCAGCATCTAATGGGATGATCATGTGGGTTTTTTTTTGCAGTTTATTTATATGATGGATTACACTGATAGATTTTTGTATGTTGAACCATCCCTGCATCTCTGGGATTAAGCCTACTAGATCACGGTGGATGACTTTTTGATGTGTTCTTAGATTTGATTTGCCAGTGTTTCATTGAGTACTTTGTACCAATACTCATAAGGGAGAATGGTCTATAGTTCTCTTTCTTTGTTGCATCTTTGTGTGCTTTGGGTCTCAGGGTAAATGTAGCCTCATAAAAAGAGTTTGGCTATGGTCCTTCTGTTTCTATTATGTGAAGCAACTTGAGGAATAAAGGTGTTAGCACTTCTTTGAAGTTCTGGTAGAATTGCTCACTGAAAATTTCCTGTCCAAGGGCTTTTTTTGGTAGGAGGCTTCTGATGCCGGCTTCTATTTCCTTGCAGCTTATAGGTATATTTAAATTGTTCATCTGGTCTTAATTTAAATTTGTTATGTGGTACTATCCAGAAAATTGTACATTTCTTTTACATTATCCAATTTTGTGAAGTACAGATTTTTGCATTATGGTCTAGTCCTCGGTGGATTGCCTTGGTGTCTGTTGTTATGTCCCCTTTTTATTTCTGATTTTGTTAATTAGGATGTTCTCTCTTTGTTTTCTGTTTAGTTTGGATAAAGGTCTGTCTGTCTTTTGATTTTCTCTGAGAACCAGTTCATTGTTTCATTGATTCTTTGTAATTTTTTTGTTTCTATTTTATTTTATTTTTTAGTTCTCAATTTGATTATATCCTGCCATCTACTCCTACTGGGTGAGTCTGCTTTTTTTGTTGTTGTTCTACAGATTTCAGGTGTCCTGTTAAGTCACTAGTGTGAGATTTCACGTTCCTTATGTAGGCACTTAGTGCTACAAACTTTCCTCTTAGCACTGCTTTCATAGTGTCCCGTATGTTTGGGTACATTGTGCCTTCATTTTCAACAAGTTCTAGGAAGTCTTTAATGTCTTTATTTCTTCCTTGACCAAGGGGTGATTCAGATGAGCACTGTTTAATTTTCATGGGTTTGTAGGTTTTCTACAATTACTGTTTTTGTAGAATTCTAACTTTAATCCATGGTAATCCGATAAAACACAAGGGTTGTTCCAATTTTTTTGTATCTGTTGAGGTTTGTATTGTTACTGAGCATGCGTTCAATTTTAGAGAAGATTCCATGAGTGCCAAAAAGAAGGTATATTCTTTTTTTTCCATACATTGTTTTGTTTTATTTTTTCCATTCAAGAACATAATTAAAGAAATAAATTTTTTTTCTTTCTTCCCCTTCTCCCGGTCCCTTCCCACTACCCCCCCACCCCTCCTCCCTCCCCCTTCTTTCTTGAAAGAGGGTTTGAAATGTTTTATAGATGTCTGTTAAATCCATTTGAGTCATGGCATCTGTTAGTTCTCTTATTTCTCTATTAAGTTCTTGTTTGTTTGACCTGTCCATTGGGGAGAGTTGGGTGTTGAAGTCTCCTAATTTTATTTGTGTGGTGTTTGATGTGCAATTTAAGTTTCAGCAATTTTTTTTACATACGTGGGTGCACTTCTATTGGGGTATAGATGTTCAGAATTGAGTCTTGATGAATTTTTCCTGTGATGTCCTTCACCATATCTTCTGATTGATCTTAGTTTGAAGTCTATTTTGTTAGATATTAGTATAGCTACACTGACTTATTACTTAGGTCTATTTGACTGGAAAAGCTTTTTCCAAACTTTTATGTTGAGGTAATGTCTGTCTTTGAGGTTGAGATGTGTTTCTTGTATATAACAGAAGGATGTCCTACTTACATGTCTATTCTGTTACCTTGTGTATATTTTTATAGGTGAATTGAGTTCATTGAAATTAAGAAACATTAATGATTAGTGATTGCTATTTCCTGTTATTTTGGTTGTAGTTTTTGTGTGTTTCCCTTCTTTGGGGTTTGCTGGTGTAAGGTTACCTGTTTTTTTGTGTTTCTGTGGGTGCAGTTTGCTTCTTTGGGTTGGAGAATTTTTTCTACTACTGTTGACGATTACAATAAAGTAGTCCCAAACTATCTCAGAAAGGAGTATAATAAAGTATTCTTTATTTAGGGGTAGACTCACAGATCACAGTCCTCTACACTAATGGGAAATAGGAACCAAATCCAGCAGCCAAGAGAGGCTGTACAAGCTTTACATCTGCATTTATAGTACAAGAGATCATGCCCAAGAGGGCTGGTATCTTAAAGGCTATTGGTTGAAGGAGTTCGCAGTGTACATCACCCTTTTGTCTAAATAAGAGAGTTCCAAGCCCAATACAAAACTATATATAATAAGAATAATTATCAAGTATAAAATTTAGAATTACAACCAGTATAAGCAATATCAAGCAAAAAATATGTTAAATGTTTCAAAAATTACCCTATCCTAAGAAGTCTAAGTCTTACATGAGAAATGGCTTGGCCAAGTCATGAGAGGAAAGTAACTATGATTATCTAGTCTTCAATCCCATCGAATACATAAGAAGTGAAATAATATTACTTGAATAAACAGGAAGTGCAGTCAAGTAACTTCCAAAGTGTGCAATAAATGACAGAGATAACTGGCTACCTGGGAAATCACCCCAAGTCTTATTCGTGACGTCAGAGCAACCAACTTTGGCTAAGGCCTAGAATAACAGACAGATAATTTTCACAGACATGAAAATTTGAAAAACTGTCTTACCCTGTCTTGGCAAGGTTCAACATTCCTTTTTCTTGTCTCTGGCTTGTACAGTCCAGACACCATGCAGTTTGTCAGTGGTCAAAGCATGGGCAGTTCTTTACCCAAAAGGCCAGTTTTGTCAAGAAGAAACAAGGTCCAAGTATAGTATCTTCGGTGCCCAATCATGCTCTCAGTAATAGATCCATGCTGCCAGGAGAAATTGTGTCATGTCAACAGAACCCTAAGTTATTTAAATGCCATATTCTACAGTTCTTTGAAGTAATTGATGATTACCTATCTATGCAGAATTCAATCTCTATGTATCTAAAGAACATGATTAGTCTAACTATGAGTATGCCAAACATGGATGACTGTTGACTTATAATTATTAATGCCTATATAGCTTAAAGAGTAATGCCTTATATTTGATATAAAACAATCTTTAAACAACTGTGAAACAAATGAGGACAATGACCTCAAAATGTAAATAATGTATAAGTATCTTGCTCAGAAGTAGAAATGTATAGTGTAATATGATAAATATATCCTAAAATTAAATCAATATACAAAACATCTTAGGCAGAGGTAGAAATGAGTATGCATACACTATGACAAAATAATTTTGCATAAGTATACAAATATTGTAAACAGAAATAGAAGCATATTTAATAAAACAAATATAATTTGAATTTATATCAATATACAAGAATCTATTCCAATGTAAATTGTTTATAAATAATAGCTCACAAATATTCACTCTATTACTCACTATTTTTGCTAGTGTAAGTAAGCTCACACTAACTAATCTACTTATTATCCAATTCAAATTCCCTTTATTTTCTAAAGAGATTCAAAAGGGAAGTGGGTGGAGGCACTTAGAGGAGAGGAGAGAGGGAAAACTAAAATTGGGTGTAAAACAAATAAATTAATCTAAAAAATTCTATAAAATATTATATCACCTCTGTACAATATCCACTGTATATATGCCAGACATAAAGGTTGGCAATAAAATGTCATTTGGCATATCTATGACACAATAAGCATTTAATTTTGTGGTACCTCATTGTACCATTAACATTGCTCATGTCCCAATATCGCATGCAATAATAATCTGTTACAAAGTCCATGCTAAGTTGTTTGAGTCTGGGTAGTTTCAAGTGACATAGAAATTAGTTCAAGTGACTTGCATGGCACAAATAGTTTCAACTCTAAAATGGCAGATTTGCTGTTATTTTATGATAATCATAACACTTCCTTGTTAAAAGCATTACCATCAATAAACATAAAACACTCAAGGAAACTAAAGCTGCTTTCTGCCCATAGAAAGAGTCCTACTGTTATTTACTTGCATATGTCAGAGCCTCTATTTATCTGTGAATTCAGAGAAACAGGCAACGCAGTTGTTGTCAAGAACAAGCCTATCGGGTTTTCCACTGGCTGGCAGGTTCAATAAAAACAGAATCTTCCAATTAACTCAGCCTTATTTGGAAAAGGTAATCTTTTGGCCAAGCTTGGAATAGGAGGAGCAAAGGATTGGCATGATTAGCATAACACCCAGGATAGCTTCCCAGCAGAGTTCTTTTTTTTTTTCACATTTAATTTTTTTATTATTGCATTATAAATAGTACCATTCAAAATTTCCACCTCCTCCACTCCTCCCATTTCCCTCCCACTCCCCCACTCCCCTCCCCTTTTCCCCTCCAGTCCTAAGAGAGGGCAGGTTACCCTGCCCTGTGGGAAGCTCAAGGCCCTCTCGCCTCCATCCAGGCCTAGGAAGGTGTGAATCCAAACTGACTAGGATCCCAAAAAGTCAGTACATGCAGTAGAATCAAATCCCAGTGCCATGTTCATTGGCTTCTCAGTCAGTCCCCATTGTCAGTCATATTCAGAGAGTCTGTTTCGATCACATGCTTGTTCAGTCCCAGTCCAGCTGGCCTTGGTGAGCTCCCACTAGATCGGGCACACCATCTCAATGGGTGGACGAATCCCTTGCGGTTCTGACTTCTGTGTTCATCTTCTCCCTCCTTCTGCTCTTCAACTGGGCCT
>PVIU01026998.1:0-21134 GCA_004026605.1 Ondatra zibethicus | reverse complement strand
TTCTTAGGGTCCTCTTTGTTGTCTAGGTTCTCTGGGATTGTGAATTGTAGGCTGGTTTTTCTTTACATCTAAAAGCCACTTATCTGTGAGTACATATTATATTTGTCTTTCTTGGTCTGTGGTTCCTCACTCAGTACAATGTTTTCTAGATCCTTCCAGTTGCCTACAAATTTCAATATGTCATTATTTTTTCTGCTCTGTTGTGTTCAATTGTATAAATGTACCACATTTTCTTTATCTATTCTTCAGTTGAGGGTCATTTAGATTGTTTCCATGTTCTGCCTATGAAAATAATGCTGCTATGAACATATGAGCATAGTTTCGCACATGTCCTTGTGGTATGATTGAGCATTTTTGGTTATATACCCAAAAGTGGTATTGCTGGGTCTTGAGGTAGGTTGCTTCCTAATTTTCTGAGAAATCACCATTCTGATTTCCAAAGTGGCTGTACCAGTTTGCAATCACTTCAGCAATGGAGGACTGTTCTGTTTACCCCACATCCTTTCCAGCAAAAGTCTACATCAGTGATACAATCTTTCCTTTCTAATAAGTGTAAGATGGAATCACAGAATTGTTTTGATTTGGTTTTCTGTGATGGCTAATGACGTTAAGCACTTCCTTAAGTGCCTTTCAACCATTGTAGATATATCTGTTGAGAATTCTTGGTTTAGATATGTACCCCATTTTTATAGGATAATTTGCTCTTTTGATGACCAATTGCATGAGTTCTTTGTATATTTTGGAGATTAGCCCTCTGTCTAATGCGAAGTTGGTGAAAATATTTTCTCATTCTGTAGAGTGCTGATTTGTCTTGTTGACCATTCCCTTTGCCTTACAGAAGCTTCTCAATTTCAGGAGGTCTCATTTATTAATTGTTCTCAGTGTCTGTGCTATTGGGGTTATATTTCTGGAAGTGGTCTTCTGTGACAATGCTTTCAAGTGTACTTTTCACTTTCTATTCTTTGAGGTTCAGTGTGTTTGGTATTGTGTTGATGTCTTTGACCCATTTTG
Organism: Ondatra zibethicus; assembly: GCA_004026605.1. NCBI lineage: Eukaryota > Metazoa > Chordata > Mammalia > Rodentia > Cricetidae > Ondatra > Ondatra zibethicus. The sequence continues at coordinate 20,123 of PVIU01026998.1, read as the reverse complement.
ACTTGTGTTTTGTGCATGGTGATAGATATGGATCTATTTGTATTTCTCTACATGTTGATATCCAATTTTGCCAGCACCACTTGTTAAATATGTTTTCTGTTTTCCATTTTATATTTTTTGCTTCTTTGTCAAAGATTAGATATTTGTTGGTGTATAGATGGATATCCAGGTCTTCAACTCAGTTTCCTTGGTTCTCTTGTCTGTTTTTATACCTATACCAGGCTGTTTTCAGCACTGTGGCTCTGTAGTAGAGTTCGAAGTCAGGGATTGTAATGTTTCCAAAAGTTTCTTTCAAGTAACAGAAAATAGTATGGAGTAACTCTAACCAAACAAGCAGAATACTTGTTTTACAAGAACTTTAAATCTTTGAAAAAATAAATGGAAGAAGACACCAGGAAATGAAAAGATTTCCCATGTTCTTGTACCCATAGAAGTAACATATTAAAAATGGCAATCTTACTAAAATCAATCTACAGATTCAATGCAATGTCTTTCAATATCCCAGCAAAATTCTTCACAGAACTTGAAAGAGCTATAATCAACTTCATATGGAAAATCAAAGAACCCAGGATAGCCAAATCAATCTTGTAGCTATATTCTTTAGAGCATACCAGTTGGTACTCTAATACCAAAATGTCTGATGTAATTTTATACAGTTTGGGTAGAGTGGATTTAGGAATATGTACACAGACATATCTTAATATAGAAACGGCTAATGAAAAAGTGACCATTAATTTGAAAGAGAACAAAGAGTGGTAGGTGAGAGTGTTTGAGTGAGGAATGTGTTTTAGTTGTGGTTACTACTGCTGTGATGAAAAAACATGACAATCACACCTTTTAAAATAAAGGGTTTATTTGGCATACAGTTCCATATCACTTATCATCAAAATCAAACAGAAAATCAAACATGTCAGGAACCTGGAGACAAGAGTTGATGCAGAGGTGGTAGAAGAATGCTGCTCATTTGAATGCTCTTCATGACTTGCTCAATGTTGTTTTATTGTCAGTATAAAGGCTGGACCTGAAACTATTACTGTTTCATCTGCTGACTGCCGATCGAAAGTCACTTCTCTGATACTCAGGCAGAGGATGAGGGGGACTTCTATGTCCCACCAGAACCAGAAACCCTTCTCCAGCTTCAACCAAAGGTAGTTTTTAACTATGTCTCTATCAATATATTTTACTAATAAAGACTTGGGAGTCAGATACTCGGGTGAAAACCTGCTAGCTCAGAGAAGACAAGATGGGACTACCTGACCTTAATTCTTAGCCAGTGACTCAGGAAGACAGCATCTTTCTGTTGACTCAAACCAAAATGACTGCCACTTTCTTCCTCTATTACTTTCTGTGTGTCTCTTTATCTGTCTTTCCAACTCTAAGTTTCTATTGTCTTAAGCCATCTTTTTGAGGTGCCTTCTGCTGTGGTTCAGCAATGGTGGCTTTGTACATTCCAGGGTAGGGGCATGAGGATTAGAAGTGTTAGATAGGAGAAACAGATATAAGAAAGAAACAGAGACATGGGATAGTACCAGAAAGGCACTCAGTGAATACTGAATGCTGTATCCTGAGTTCTGAGTTTGCCCACATTTATTTTCCATACACATTTATAATCCAATACAAAAGGGGAAAGGGGAGAAGGCAAAAGACTACTTTAACATGACACAATGGACAAACAGAACATTTACTTACTTCAATACTTGAGATAACAAGCCATTAATTGCTGAGTAAAGAACTTGATGTTTGGGGTATTGAACAAAAACTAGACCATGTATCCTGTAAGCAGCCACTCCCTATGCCCAGAAATCTGTTTTAAAAGAAGTAGAAGTAGGCTAGAATTCTCTGAAATTTTGTCAGACTGGAGTAGACCCACCCACCTGTATGGGCCATCTTAGTGTCCAAAACATTAGGTAACAACACCCTAAGTCATGATATCTTGTTTTGTAGATACATCTGTTGTCAACAACTTTGAAAAAACAAAAATAACTCAAACTCTCTAATTACCATACAAGGTGGAACAGGTTCACAACTGTGTGTGTGTGTGCCATGACATTCTATGACTACTTTCAACTCCTGACCTAAGGTTGATTTTGTTCAATTAATTAATTGGATTTATTCATTTAAAACAGTCTTTGGGTTCACAGTGTGACTGTATCTCACAGTAGTTAAGCCTGCTTTTTTATGAAGCCCAAGACAATCAGCCGAAGGATGCCATCACCCATGATGGGCTGGCCACACTTATCACTAATTAAGAAAATCCCATATAGCCAGATCTTATAGAGGTATGCTGTAGGAATTCATACAACCAGTAGCCTTTAAGTTACCCACTCACTTGGGTGCGACCTCTTATCCTATTTATGCCGATGTAAAACATGTTTTTGGCCTCTTGCAGAATTTGGTTGCTGTCATCCGTTACAGCAGAAGATTGTGACTTGTGAGTCTACCCCTAAGTAAATAATCCTCTATTATTCTCAGTTCTGAGCTATTGTGGGATTTCTTTTAAGTGTCCTCCTTCATCTGGTGCCCCATGTGTATTCGGACTACACACCTACTGGGTGGACAGCCTGAGGGCTTAAATGGTCCATAGCCCAGAAAGTTTCCCAACCCTGCCCAATTGCCTTGCTTTTACCTAAGCAATTTTTTGTAGAACCCCTACCACAGCAGAGCTTACTGCATGAGGAGACTAGGAAATTTCCCAAGTGCACACCCCCTTCCCCCCGCCCCGCCCCACTGCCTCATTCTCTGATGTATTTTCCTGGTGCAGTTCCTTGCTGCATGGCGACTTGTGTAGCTTCCAGTTTGTGCTCCCTGCCCATGCTTCTTGCTCTATGTATGGAATTGATTTAATTGCTTTTAATTTGTCAAGCAAAGCATATTTCTCAGTATTTAACCAGTACCAAGGCAGGAAACTAAAGCGGCTCAGGATCATTCATGTCATCAGCGGTTACATTCTGCTAGTCGTGACTCTGTAACTATGACAACTGCTGGACAATAAAGATTATTACACCTAAAACAATTTACCGGATCTCATAAGAGATAATAAATAAATCAATAAACTTGAAAATTATATAATGGCAGACTACATTAATACTGAAAATTTAGCAAATTTTTTGCTAATACTATGGATTGTATTCTGCAAGGCTTATATGGTTATAGTAACACATCCATTTATTGGATAGTAAGACTCAGTTTTTTCTTCGTATTGTTTCAGAGAAAAAAAGCATCACTTTCTCCAGAAAATAGCATCATATGTTTCCATATAACTAAGGAAACTTTTGTCATTAACTTAATTCTATGCATGATTGATATATCTAATCCTCACCTGCTGTTTCTTTTCCTTTTGGTTCAGGATCATACACTAAATACTGGAATATGTGCCTGAGAAAACTATCTAGGGAAATCTTATTTTTATTAGTCTTGGATCATTCATCATTTTCCCTAATCAAAGAAGAAGCCTAATTTTCATTCTTCTCATATGTTTATATTATCTTGATCAGGGGTACCATCATTTCCTTTTCTATCATTAAAACCATTGGACAGCATTTATAGAGGCCCTTGTCTACAATGCATCTGTATAAACTGCTAATTAGGTTGATCCTGAATAGAATCCCCATGGATGAACTAATGCTTTGTGGAACTGTCCTCCAGATTGACCCCTTAGGTTCTAGACAGATTTCTTATATTCTGCCCAAATTGCTAACTCAGTCTCTCATCAATTCCCTCACTCAAAAATGGAACAGCAGACTAGAGGTCACTACTACCTTCACATTTACACAGTTTTCAATTATTCCTGTAAAACTTTCATGCAACTCCAAGCACAAAATTAGAACAACAATTTTAATTCTTTTAACTTCTTTTAGTTTTTCTTTTTAAAACTTTAACGTTCACCTTTACAAACATTTGGGTGAGTGTAAGTTGGGGAAATTCTCATTCATCCATCTTTTGGTATGTGGTAGATTTACTCCACACCTGCCCACATAGGAAGCCTCTTGTAATCTTCCTGAATCTCTTGTTTCTCAATTTTGGAATGATCACAAGGTTAACATCCCATTCACATCCCCTGAAAATTTCCAACCACTGAGGTAGTATTTTATAGTTTAATTGTCTTACTTAGTTTCATTCATAAATCTACTGATTATTGTAATACTTGTTTGGGGTCCTTTACACTATTTTACTGATTTGCTTCTAATTTTGCATTCTTATATTTTCAGTTTCCACATCTAGAGACACTGCACAAAAACAGCAGGGCCTTCCTCCCATAATTCTTATCAGTCCCTAAGACCCTCATGTATTTGGAGAACCCCATATCCAGCACCATGTTGTAAGAACTGGTTCTGGAAGTTCTCAAGAAAATGGTCATACATCTCAAAGTGTTTTGGAAACAGAAAATTTCAGTCCTGCAGAGTATGTGTAGATGTTCCATAACAAGCTGGCAAGGAAATATAATGTCTATGTTTGGGTAGGGCATTGTCCTTTTTATTCTAAATTCAAAGGTGTCCTATACCTTTCCTTGAGTGTTCAGATATCAACTTCGAATTATTACACTATTGTCTTATATAGGTTGACAAGCTGAATGCAGTTTGGAGCAGGAATTGCAAACTTCATCACATATATGAATAACAAGATATGTTGACCCTGGAGAATCTGTATTTCTGCCAAATAGCTTCTTTAATGTTTTTAGTAGAATTTTGCCTCATTTAAACTTATGATAGGAAAGTTGCAAATATTTCCCATACAATAACTTTAAATCAATTATTTTGTAATTATTCCATGGATAGAATATTCAGGAAATTTTTGAAAAGTGATACAGTTGGACAGTTGTGCCAGTTTGTATGTCATAGGGAGAAAACTTTCATTTTGTGTTGACTGAAATATTTATCTGTGTGATATCCATAATATTCTTTATTAGCTGGTGAGGTTATTAATATGTTGATTGCACAGAGGTCTGATACAAATAAACTCAGATTATTCTAATCACAATTGAGAAAGATTCTACCATTATCCTAAATTTATGTTGAAATTGATTCAGAAAAAGATAAGCCAGGTATTGTGTTATAAGCCTGTGTGTAATTACAGAACTTGGGATGTGACAGAGGCAGCAAGATTTTCATAAGTTTAAGAACAACCTTGCTACAGCATAAGTTTTTGTGTAGTCTTCTATACAGAGTGCATTCATGACTAAAAGTAAAATTAGTGAAAAGTTAAATTACTTGCTCATTCAAGCATCAATGATAACTTCAGAGGATGAATTCAAACTTGTACCATGTATTGTGAAATATGTGTTTATGTATTTAGTAACTAGTTCCAAACTGAAAGTAGATGATTCAAGTTCTGTAAGCACCTTTGACCAAATATTTCTATTTTCACATAATATAGGATATCAGAATTATATATTATTTCAGTTTAAAGGAAGCATTTATTAGCAAATTAAATTCAGATTTTTCAATAATAAAATGAGATAATTTTTCATAGTGTGTTTTAATTTCTACTATCATAGTATATATTTTAGCATTACATGTATTGGCACATTTGACATGTGTTTTACAAAAAACAACTACAAAAAGCTACTTGATAGTGAGTTACTCATAAATAAATCATTAATTACAGTAATGTAAGGTCAAGAAAAAATGAAATTATGACATTAGATATCTGAAAAACATTAAGAAACTCTGCTAATTTGGGATTAAGATAGAAATGTTGGCACTTTCAAACAGGTGAATAAGTTATGCTTGGTACTGTTATTGGAGTGGAATTTAAGGGTTTAAGAGAATATATTGTGAAATTAAATATATTAGAAAACTATCTTTTTCCAGTTCTTTCATCCCTATTTTGAGTTTCATAAATGCAATGCAAAATGGGATCTATTACCACATGTATCAATTATATATTAATATATTATTTTTTTATTACATTAAAAATACCAATCCAAATTCCCAGTCCCTCCTCTCTTCCCATTCCCTCCGCACACCCTCCTACCCCACCCCTCTAATCCTAAGAGATGGTAAGGCATTTTGCTTTGTGGAAAGTCCAAGGCCTTCCCCCTACATCTAGGCTGAGCAAGGCATACATACAAAGAGAAAAGGATCCCGAAAAACCAGTTCATGTAGTAGAGAAAAATCCCTGTGCCACTGTCAGTGGCCCCTCAGTCTGCCCCAAATCTTAACCACATTCAGAGGGACTAGTTTGATTGATCCTATGCTTGTTCATTCCCAGTCCAGTTGGAGTTGGTGAGCCCTAATTAGCTCAGGCAAACTGTCTCAGTGGATGAACACCTCATTTTCTTGATCTCTTTACACATATTCTTACTCCCTCCACTCTTCAACTGGACCTTGGGAGCTTAGTCCAGTGCTCCGATGAGGGTCTCTGCCTCTGTTTCCATCTGTTATTGGAAAAAGGTTCTATTGTGATATTTAAGATAATCATCAGTCTGACTACAGGGAAAGGCCAGTTCAAGAACTCTCTCCTCCATTGCTTAGAGTCTTAGCTGGGGTCATCCTTGTGGGTTTCTGGGAACTTTTCTAGAGCCAGGTTTCTTGCAAACCCCATAATGGCTCCCTCAACCAAGATTTTTAACAAAAAGTTTCATATAAATTTATCAAATATTTGGCTGTATATAAGTGTATGAACCTGTAAACTCAGAAGTCAGTGCCCGAGGAAGGAGGATAGCCAGTATGAAGACAGTTTGAGACATAAGGTGAGAAATTGTATTAATAAAATTAAGTTTTATCATTCTTTTACTCCTAATTTTTTTCTAAATGATTTGATTATATCAAGGAAAAGATAAACTTTGAAAGAAAAATTTACAACTTCTAAGTGATGTTATTAACTTTTTTGTTGTATCTCATCAAAACTCAATCAGTTATTATAATTCAGTTAATGTTCATATAGACCTCTCCCAAAGAAAATATAAAATGAATCTTTCATAAATTTAGATATTCTTTCAAGTAATACAATCAAGTTGAAATCTTTCTGCTATTATTGGTTTCATTAGACAACATTTAAACTTATAATATTATACAGGGTGGCATATTTGGAAACTGAGGGAGATAATAATACTTGATAATTACAAAAATTATGTAAATTTAAGTAATACTTTCAATTCCTATTGGTGTTTCTCTGGGCAAAAGACAATGTGAGTTTTGTTGCTTTTCTTCATGCTAATGCTTTGAAAAGTCTTCTTTAAATACAGATTGAGGAAAATTAGAATATAGAATTTTATGAGACCTCCATGTTGTTTTCATCCTTATGTGTAAGCTTGATTGATTAATAATTTAATTACCTATAATTTCTAATGCAAAGATTTCCCTCTTTGTATAGCCTTCATATCCTCCAGAAAACCAAATTGATACTATAGTGAAAGCAAGAGACATTCTCCACAACAGTTGTGTTATAGTGTCCTTTTTTCCATTTCTTTATAGATTATCATCTATGACAAAGCAATTAAAAGCAATAGATACATTTAGTCTGATTTATTTCCTTTTGGGTAGACTAACACTGTCAGCAGCAAAGACATGATTAAACCTTCTTCTGACCCCTTTAGAAGTCACTTTAATATAGATATGCAAAATAGAATGTAAAAATTCTATTTCTTTATTATCATGGACTTGACTACCACCTTTACTTATTTATTCAAATAATAATCTCTCACCAATAAAAATTGTACTTATTTTTGTATAACATTTTCTTCTTCCATAAAAGAATATGGAACGAGATTTACATACATCATAGCTTCCAAATAATATTACAAGTTAGATCTAGTTCTTTTAATATATTGACACATTTGTTTGCTTCACATATTTTGAAAACTATATAAGTGAGTTGTTGTGGCAGATCTCTATAAGTTCAAGGACAGCCTGGTCTACAGAGGGAGTTCCAAGATAGCCAAAGATACACAGAGAACCTGTCTCAAAAAGCCAAAAATTAAAAGTAAAAATAAAAGAATTAGAGGTTAAAATAGAGCCACGTAAAGATGAAAAATACACAGAGTCTGGATATTGTATGTTATTATGCTCTCTTTGAATTTTTTGAATGCTGAAGAAGGAGCAACAGCTGCTAAAATATATTTGTTTATAAAGGCTGCTGAACTAATCCAAGAGAGGTATTTTGAAAATACCATGACTTCAAAAGATGTGTTTCTTTGGAGAAGAGTATTTGCTTTTGTTTCCACAGGAAACAATCAGGTTTGATCAAGGAAGACCACCTGTGAAATCTCTGGTAGAAATAGATGACCCAGATGTCGGAGATCAACATTCAGAACAGATTCAAGATGCTGCCTGAGATGATCAAGACTCACAGGATACTCCAGTCAGGACTTGATCATAATTCTAAATTTTCTTTAGGTCCCCATAAGATTATGAGCACCCCCAACCAGAAGGAAGTAGCCTGGAAAACTATGCCCACATTCCCCCGAAATGGACTATGGATATTTTCCTTCATTTTTTAAAAATAGAGGGGGAAGTGGTGTGGAAGAATGGTCTGTATTATGTCAATTATATTTTAAATAAATGCTGATTGGCTAGTAGTCAGGCAGGAAGTATAGGTGGGACAACCAGACAGGAAATAGAGGCAGGTCAATGAGAACCAGAGAATTCTGGGAAGGAGGAAACCCATTACTCTGCAGTTATGACCTGGCCCCAGAAGAAGCAAGATGTGAATGCCTCGCTAAAAAAATGTACTGAGCCATGTGGCTAACACAGATAAGAATAATGAACCAATCAGTTTATAACTAATGTAGAACTCTGTGTGATTTCTTTGGGACTTAACTACTGCAGAACCAACCAGGCAGGACAGAAACCCCTGACAACGAAACTGAATTTCTATATAATTTATTTTATTTTTTGATGGTATAAGAATGATTGTATGCAGCTAAAGTGATTGTTGAATAATAAATCCTTTTTTTTCACAAGAATAATAAATTGGATTCATAGGACAAAATATAGTAATAGCTTTTCCTTAAGATAGATTTATTTTGTCACAGAGCATAAGGAAGTTTACGTTTCCTGTAGTAAACAAACATCTATAGAATTGCAGGAATTAGTGTTCAGGAGATGGCTCAGGATTTGAGAGCACTTGTTATTCTCCAAGGGGACCCATATTTAGTTGCTTTGCCCATATGGAAACTCCAAACAATCTGTCAGTTCAGCACCAGGAGGTTTGATATTGTTTTCTGTCCTTGATATTGTTTTCTGTCCTTTAAAGACACATACAAATCTAAAAATTAGACATCTAATATACATAAAATAAATCTGAAAGAAAAACTTTAAAATGTCAGGGATTATTTAATACCTAAATTAATCTCAAATGTACAAAAAAGTGTTGCTATCAATAAGCCATGCTTAACTCTATTATTCTATGTCTAGAATTACTTTTCAAGCTCTCTCAGGCTTTATGTAGATGCAGTTGCCCCACATTGGGTGCTAATCACTGAATAGGGATTATGCCCCATCAGCTCCTGCAGTCATTCAGTCCCAAAGAAATACATAGAGGTCTACATTAATTACAAACTGGTTGGCCTAGTATCTCAGGCTTCTTATTAACTCTTGTAAATTATATTAGCCCATAATTCTTGTCTCTGTTAGCCATGTGGCTTGGTACATATTTGGGACAAGACAGTCACATCTTGTTTGCTCTGTGTCTGGCTTCCTCTATGTCTAGGTGATGACTGAAGACTGTTTCTCTCTTTTCCCAGAATTCTCCTGTTCTCATTGCCTCACATCTACTTCCTGACTGTTCACCCTGCCTCTACTTCCTGCCTGGCTACTGGCCAATCAGCATTTGCATCTCTTTTTCACTTTCCCCTCTAATCTTATTCAAAACCCCTCCTTGCTCTCCATCAAATTCAAAACCTTTTTGTCATTGTTATTATATGCATTCTTAACTATGTTTAGATTAACCTTTGGTATTGTAAAACCAGCTGGTATGTTCTTCCCTACAAAGAACCACCTCCCTCTTCCCAGCTTTCTCCAATTGCCTATATTTAATTCTATAGGGTTGAGGCATTGGGTGTTTCCCTTGTCCATATTAGTATATCTGTTGTTGTCCTTGTTCAGCTTATGTTTATGCAGTCATGTTGATACTTTATGAGTGTAGTGCATGAATTTCCTAGGTGACACAGTAAACAAACTCCCTAATCCTGTAAAACAACAAACTCCCCAGAACTATAGCTCTTACAGTCCTCCCACTTTCACAATCATACCTGATCCTTAGGTATGAAGAGTTTGGGAGATAGATCCATTTGGTCTAATCCTGTGCCAACACAGAATTTATTTTCATTACCGTGTTAACAACTAGATTTCCCTTTAGGTTCCATGAAAGAAATTAGTACTGAAAGCCAATTTACTAATTTATTTAATTTTCTCTAGGGAGAGCATATATAGTTTATTTGTGGAAAATTTTTAATTCAGTGCTTACTTAGCAATAAATTAATTTTATTTAATTTTGACAATTTCATAAATGTATGCAATGTATTCTGAGCATATTAACCCTCACTTATTCCCTCTTATGTAGTCTTAAGTATTTTCTACTCCTCATCTTCCTCCCCCTGTGTCTTTTCTACTCCTCTGCCTACTATGATGCTTTATTTTAATTCTGGGGGTCTTACATAAGTCAATGAGGCTGTTATGTGTTCATGACTACATTGACAAAGTCATATTTTATTTGCAGAGCTCTGACAATAAGCAGTCAAAGATCTTTCATTATCTGTAAATGTGTTAGAGTCTAGTTGTGGTGATAAAAGTAGAAAACAAGTAAACAAACAAAATTGCTTTTCATTCAGACTGAATATTCTTATTAAGAAAAATACATCAAGTGAGAGAAAGACTATGTTCATCATCATTTAAATACGAATTAGTAAAGAAGTCAACAATTTAAGATTGAGTAATATCCTGAAGAGGACATGCAATTTCAAAGTTTTCTTTGTTCAGGGTCTGTATATGATTTAGCTCACACTTTGTTAAGCTATAACTTGAAACTCCATATAGTAGTCATGTAATTGAATGAATGTCATGAAAAACTGGCAATGGTAAAATTTTGGTGAATATTTAACACTTATCAAATAATTAGAAATAAAAAGTGTTATGTTTCTAAGGGGTTTCTGGCCACAATCATCTGCCTGCATTATGTCATGCATTTTGGCAAAAACCTTTGTATTTTTTTAGCCTTTGATTGTGTATGTTTGTGTGTGTGTGTGTTTGTAATGTTTTTACCGCATGTATAAAACTTTCTACATTTTTGTTGTTGTTTTTTTTTTTTTAAATCAGTGTTTCTCTGTGTCATACTGGCTGTCCTGAAAGTCCCTCTTTAAACCAGGCAGGCCTCAAACCTAGAGATCCATCTGCCTCTGCTTCCCAAATGCTTGGATTAAATGTGTGTGCCACTATCACCTGACTAAATTTTCTACACTAATAGAAACAAAATGCCTTAATAATGGAAAACGAGACTTTTAGTATTTTCTTACCATCATTTACCAGACTCTAAGTATAAAATTATTATGTGATTCCACTATATTTTGTTGGTATATTCCATTTTAAAATATCTCTTGAATTTAGTCACTTGAACATCCTAAAAATTGATTAAATTATCATAGTTAGAGTTAAGCAAAATTTCTAATAGTTTCTGAAATTCCCTTAATATATCCCTTTCATTTTGTACTATGTGCTTAAGTAAACAATGTTCTCAGCATTGACAATTACATAGCAAATGTAGGGTGAATAACACTGATTCCTAGGGGCATGTTGTGTAAGATATTTAGCCAAGATATACTTTTTTAAGCAAAGGTTAGTAAGCACATCTAGCTTATTAGTATTATAACTTCATTTTTTCTAAATGATAAAAATGTATGCATTTTGAATGTGTATCTTAATAATAACTTCATTACAATTGATTATTGGTAAATATTTTTCTAGACCTATATTATATATCTACATACTTGTATATTCATTTAAGTACCCTTCAGGTGAAGAGTAGTTGAAAATGGAAAAAGAATAAGAATCCTGAATTGGCAGAAACCTCTGTAAAACCACATGTCATTCAAGAATAGTTCATCATTTAGCACTAAACTGGAACAAAATTCACTCCAAATTCATGCAGACCCAGACAGCATTTATTTTAAATAGGCTGGCAAAAGATCTTCATTCTCTTTGTTATCAACCAGAGACTTCCACAACCTCCTTACGCTTAGGAAATTGACAATGTACATGTCTGCTTATTCAAAACTGTATGTCATAATCTCCTAAAAGAAACATTACATTTTATATGTAGATACTGCAGATATTACGTGCTTCAAATTAGCTGTCTTCTTTTATCCCTGTTTTTGTTTATTTAATTTTTCTTTCTCTGGATATATTTAAGAGGGTGTTTCTGAAAGAACTTACATTTAAATAAGTTACCTAACTCAGAAGTACAAACTCTCATCCAATTTGGGAGAGTATTATTTAATTGATGCTTTGCACAAATACTACACTTAAATGCAGAGAAAAATAAAAAAAGAATGAAAGAAGAAAACAACAACAACAAAAGAACAGGTATAGTTTCCATCTATCGTTTGGAGTTGGCATATCCATTTTCTTCTGCCATGAACATCTGGGCACTGCTCCTGTATATGACCATCCCTAGATTCTAAATCCTTACACTGAATTATGCTAAAGCCAATCCCAATTCTTAGATTATCATGTTTGTAATGATATCTATAATTATTTTCATGATTATACAGTTTGTATATATTATATCATAGGATTTTTCAGACTGCACAAATGTATGAACAAAATCTACTAAGAAGATCCCAGTAGCTACGTAAGTTAGTACGTATGTGTGTGTGTGTGTGTGTTTACCCGAATACATTCACCGTCCTCTATTTTTCTGAAGAACACTGACTTTGCATATATTTTAGACCCAGAAGTGGGTCTAGTTTAACAGAATTAGAATGATAAGTTTAGTGTATTGGAGTTAGATCTTCATAATTGGCTAATCACACATTTTATTTGAAAAATAAAATTATTAATGTCAATACTACAAACCAAAAAAATTCTCCCAACTATGGTTACTTGTAATTTTCCTTTCTTACTTGGCTATTCCAAATGAAATGCACATATCTAAAGATTGAAAGATAATATCCAAATATAAAAGAAATCATAGTGTTTGCCTTTCTAGTTCTGGATTAACTCACTCAGGATTATCTCCAGCTTCATCCATTTAACTCTGAATTTCAGAAATTTATTTTTCTTAATAGCTTAACAATATTTAAGTATAGCAATACTCTCTCATTAGGACTGTCAGCTCACAATTACTGACACAAAGACATTTTAATTATCCATGCCCAGCCTTTGCTTACATTTCTTCCTAGAGAGTTCTTAAACTTAAGTCAACCCATATATTTTAATCTATGTTCTGACACACAGTTTCTAACTTCACCTCCATACTGCCCATTCTGCTTCCTCCATGCCTGGCTGACAATTCTGCTTTTGTTCTTCCCAGAGTTGTCTATCCGACAGGAAATCTCACCTACAATCCCCTGCCTAGCTATTGGTCATTAATCTTTTTATTATACCAATCACAGCAGTACACCTTCGCACAATGTATGAATATCCCACAACATGTCACTGTGTAAGTTTATCATAATTTTATTAACTGCTAATTAGTTGACTGAGATATTAAAATTAAATATCATACAATATATTCTTATCACAGTTATCCTTCACCATCTCCTTTCATGTCTTCTGCAATTTAATTCAAATATATGAATTAGGCTATTTCTCATACCATGAAAATTAAGGAAATTATTTTTTTTTAAACTTTCTTAAAATTATGGAGGTCTTTTGAATATCATGCACAAATTAAAGAACTCATTATACTTAGAAATATATGAAATATTTTGCTTATGTCCTATTTTTCTTTACTTGTTAATTACGGCAGTATGATAATATAACTTTTCTCAAAGCACATTCAAATTTCATATATGCTTAACCTCTTTATATTAATGACATAAAGTATACTTACCAGAATAATTTTTATAAAGATAATTATGAGAAATTTAAAAATAATGACTGGGATCTAGAAGGATTTCTCAGGCATACTGATCCTGACTATATGAATTTGATTTCTAGAACCAACATAAAACCACTCACAGCTGCATGGAATTCCATATTAAGGGGATTCAATGTCCCTAGCTTCCACAGGCACACAAAACTGCACAGAGATACATACACAAGCACAAGTACACATGACAAATTGTGATGATATCTTATTTGTACAAATAAAATTTCCCTGAATATAAGAGAATGGAGCTTGCCACCAGCTAAACATAGAGGCTTGGAGGTCTGTACAGACAGACCAGAAATGATATGAGTGCGCAGAGAGAGAAAGCTATAAGGTGGGGGGAAACACGACCTCAGTCTCTTTTCAGCTGAGAAATGGATAGGTCAGCTTGCTATGGTTTTGTTCATTCATCTCTCTGGTCTCTTACCATTTACCTCTATATATGACTCTTGGCTCTTATTATTAAGATATATAAAACTTCTGATACAACAAATATTCATGGAGACATGCAAACATGTTCAAATGTAATTTATAAATAAAAAATAAACTTAAAAATAAATAAATATAAACATGGCTTTGAAAAATTTTTATTGCTCTTTATTGAGTTATATATACTATAAAAATATTCTATTATATACACTATAAAAAATATACTATGACATATGGCAGAGAATATCTCCTTAATGAGTCTGCAATGTTGCTAGTCTTCTTTTAACCTCCCTATTTGCCAGGGAAAGGTCAGTGTGTCTATCTGCCCATTCTGCAACCCCATGACACAGGACAATCAGACGCTATAGGGAGTCAAGTCAATGCAAAATCTCAGCTTATTACTGTGAGAGTCCGCTTATAAAGATTAAGCAACATCCTGTGATGTAAGGGTACTTCCAGCCAATGAGAAGCAGCGAAATCCTACCCCTGGCTGGAGGGTTGCCTTCCTAGTTTTTGCTGTCTCATCCTCACTCAAACTCAAGCCAGATTTTCTCTGGCCAACAAGCCTCAAAATCTGGGCCCTGAATTGAGCCAGGTTTTTTAGTCTTATAGGCCTCAAGGTATAGGGCCTGAGATAATTTTGGCTCAAAAAATAAGTCAATAAAAGAACCAAATTATAGACCTTTTTGTATTTTTTGAGCACATTTCTTGCTGACTTATTATTGAAGCTCAGACTTCTATCTCTGGTAATATATAAAATACAAAGAGCCTTATTATAACCAATATAAGTATGTGCGTTACTTTCTATTTGTTTCCAAAATTAAGGTACAACAATCTTGTAATTCTCATGTAGGAAACAACCAAAATTTTTAAATATATAGATAACATATCAAGGAAATGCATAAAGGATTATGATCTCCGATACAGGAGAAATAAATGAATGAGAAAAATATTGCCTCAACTACTGGGTTAATTGTATATGATTGTAGAGTATGGGAATTATGAACTTAGAAATAATCCAGTATTCACTATGAGTTGAAATATTCCATGGAGACTGATCACTGTTAAAATAAACAGAAAAAAATATATCTGACCTGGGTGGAGACATAATATTCCAGCTGAAAAGCTAATATTGCCCCTAGCTAAGGGGCAATTGTTTAGGAAGACAGGCCCACCCTAAGAAGGCAGAACCATCTTAAGCTATGCCAAGTAGATAGGGGGAATAATTATCTCTTAAATGAAACAATTTGCTTATCCTTCACAGAATTTTTGTCTCTAGAAGAGTTTCTTGCAAAGCCATAAGATTCAAGGTCCTATTCCATCTAATGAGATTCTTTCTGAGTCAAGGATTTGACTTTACTTTCTTCCTTATATTCAGTCCAGAACCATTTTGCTTGTAAACTGATCTTTCTTTTTCTTTCTAGAGAGACATCTTTCCTTCCTCATAGCTGCCTAATACTGTGTGACTGACCTCTATTCTGGCTTAAATGAAATGACATGGATTTTCTTCTTTACAGATTGCTGCCCTGATTATTTGCTTGGTTTTTACACATTAATAATTCTTCTATTACTTTTTTTGAGGTAAAACTTGTATTTTTTTTTAACTAATGAGACTAGAACTCGAGATGGCACTAATTTTCCTGTAACATGTAGCATGTATTCTAAATGTCCTTTATAATAAAAACCCAGGAGTCAGTTATTTAAGGTTAAAAGCTGAGCTATCAGAGATGCAGTGCAGTCAGCCACTAGAGAAGTTTTACTTTTACCTATGGTCAGACTGAAGGGGCAATCTTGTCTCTACAAATCTTCAGACTGCATGCTTAGACTGCATCTTCAGACTGAATCCTGTGACTGCATCTCAGACTGCTGCCTAAAACTATCTGCTTCAGACTGCTAGCTAAAACTGCACTGAGTTCCTGTCTCCTCCTGCCTTATATTCCTCTGTCGGCTCAACCATAATCACTAATGTCTCCATCTCATTAGTGCTGGGATTAAATGTGTGTAATTCCAACTACTGGGATCACCTTTGTGAAAGTTCCGTTTCTCTTTTACACTGGATAAATTTTGTGTAGTCCAGAGCGGCCTTGAACAAACAGAGATCCAGTGCCCTCTGTCTTCCAAGTCCTGGGATTAAAGGTGTGTGACAACACTTCCTGGCTTCTAGTGACTTAATTCTGCACTCTCATCTTCAGACATGCTTTTTTTTGTTAGGTAGCAAGCAAAATACCACTATATTTCCCCTTTTTGATTAAATTAAAAAGATGGCTATAACTAATACAAGAAAAAGTATATAAAATAAGTTTTATGTATATATATATGTATATATATATATATGCACTAAATAGATCAACAATGTCTTGTCCATTTAACATTTGACAAATTCTGAGAAAAATCTCCATCATTTTTCCTATCTTGATGAGTTCAATGTCTGTACTTAATCACTTTCCCTTCTAAATTTTCATTAACATTCAAAACTATCTTTTGATTTCTCTCAAATTTATTCACTTTACACCTCTTTAATGAATTTTTTTATGAGTCTGGTAATAAAGGACAACTATTTAACTATTTAGTTCTCAATTCTCTCAGAGACCTGAAAAGGTAATAATATTAACTGAGTAAACAGGAAATGTGAGCAAAGGACTTCCAACAGATGTGAGAAATGACATAATCAGGTGGTTGCCTTGAGAATCATCCAAGGTTTCTCTGTGACTTTGGGTATCCATCTTCAGTCTACTTGCAGAGAATAAATGACAGACTTTTCTATGAATAAGGATTTTTTTAAAGGACTCTCCTACCATGTCTTGTCAATATTTCATAGTCAGTCTCTTTTGTGTCCTGCTTGTACCCTCTCTATGCTATGCATATGTTTTATTACTATTGGTTATTAAAGAAGCTGTTTCTACCAAGGGCTTAGTAGAGTAAAGAAAGGTGGGAAATATGAATAGAGATATAGAGAGAAAATAAACAGAGTCAGCTGTCAAAAGGAGGAGAAAGATGTCATCTGCCAGCCAGAACCTTATTGGTAGACCACGTTAATAGGAATGGATTAATTTAAGATGTGTTTGCTAGAAATATCCCTAAGATATTGACCAAAGAATGTTGTAATTAATATAGTTTCTGTGCTATTATTCATTTCTGCAAGGTTGAGAAAAAATGAGCAGACCAGTCTGCATAATGGTGTGCCAATGTAGGGCCTACTACATCCACATAAAAACTGAGAGAGTTTGGGAAGGAATTCTAGACACAAAGAAACAGAGTTAGCATAGATTCTGGGTAGCTGAATTTTTTTCAGATAGGCTCCATTTGCTGGCAGTGAACAGAGGCATATCTCTAGGAGGAGGCTTTCTGACCCAACATTAGCTATAAAAGCTGTTTGGATTCTTTAGATTCTTTAAAAAATGACAGCTTCCTGTTTTATCCTGGTAGCATGTTCTCTGCCTCTTTCGGGAGGTTCTGCATTTAAATGTGGTTTGTGAGTAAAGTTCTACAAGTTGCTTAAAGGCAACATAGTTCTGCTGTGTCCCTGGAGCTGGGACAGTAAGCATGATTGACAGAACTGGCAGTGACCATGCCTCTGCCATGGGAGACTGGGCGTAGCAAGCATAAAGTGTCTTGGACTTGGTCCAAGCCATGCTCACTTTTTAAACAATTTTTAAACAATTTTTAAATAATTTTTAAACAATTGTTTAAAAAACAATTGTCCCAGGTCAGAATATGATTATAGATATGGAATAGAGAGAGATTAAGACATGAAAGACCTCTAAATGACTCACAGTGTGTTTAAAAATGTGTGTACACTTGAGAGAGAGAAGAAAAGGAGTATAGATAATTATAAAAAGAAAAAAAATAGTTTTAAAAAATAATACAAAGATTTTAAAGAGACAGAGTACAGACTGTCACAGAATAAAGGAGTAAAGAAAAATAAGGTACATAAAGACAGAAAATACAGAGAGTCTGGATTATGTATGTTATTGTGTAATCTTTGTATTTTTTGACTGTGAATGAGCTAAGTACAAAAAGACATTTTATTGTACGGATTACTAAAACAACATATATGTTTTAAAAGTAACTTGACTTCAAAATTTGACTCTAAGGATATATTGCTTTGCAAAAGAGGTCATGATTTTGTTTCCATAGAGGATAGAACGCTCTGGAATCCTTACTGGCTAATATTATTTGAGCAAAAAGACCCTCTGAAGCAATGGCTCAGGTGGTCCAACCTCTATGATATCTTCAGGACTCCTGGCTGAGATGCACCTATCATACAAGAAAAACTTGATTAACAGCACCTGCAGTCAGCAGGATATAGTCTAGAGAACAATGCACAAATACCCTAAATGGTTGTTTGTAAATGTTACTTTACATTTAAAAGGGGTTATATTATAGAGGTGAATACTTTGGTATGGATCCTATTTATTGATACAAGTTTAAGGACAATTTTGTTATATTTATATTTCTGCTCTTAAAGTATTGTGCTTGTGCAGCTCATTTAAAAATGTAATGTTTAATTAAATACAGGTTAATAGACAGTCATCTATAATAGTCAAGCTTGTTATATTTTTAGGTTTTCTTGTTGTACAGGGCTATATTTCAGATGGATAGGTATTCTTCAAACTTTTCAAAGACTAACAGAATATGGCATTTAAAATGTTTTAAGAACTTTAGACTTTTCATGATAATGAGACTCATCTGCTCCAGGAAACACCAATCTACTTTAAGAGAATGATGGACATTAAAAGTGCTCCTTATGGAGTTTGTTAGCCATTTGGGCAAGAAACTGCACTTACCTGAAAAACTTGATGGTATGCTGCATGAGCTGGACATGCAGGACCCGAGAAAATTGACTGGTGAACATTCCAAAAGATGGGATGGTCATTCAGGTTTCCTGCTTCACAGAAAAAAGTGCCAGCCATGTTACATGGTACAGAAGAAAGTGAATGACAAACTTCAAAGATAGGCAAAACATTCTTTCAAATTTCCTGTTTCATTGAAAAGTCTGCTGGATACTATGAGCCTGTAGCTTGAAGATGATACAAAACATTGGGTGACTGTCCAGGCAGCAAGATGTCTCTGTCAATTCTAGAAATTTGGAAGTTTCTTACAATGCAGTTCCTGTTTATTTTAATAATATTATATTCGGTCTTTGATGGAGTCGAAGAATACATATTCATAATTACAGTTTCCTTAGTTATGATAAAAGATAAATTAGACATAAATATTTGGACTATATTTCTTCCTTGAAAACTTTTTTGTTATATGTAATTTTGCTATGTTAAAGTTAAAACTGTCCTTTTTATTTTGACAGGAAAGGAGAGATGATGTGGGATTCTTCTCTGTATGCTATAAATATGTTTTGTTACAATTGGTTATTTTTATTTTTTTATTTTTTTTCACCATTGGCATTAGGATTTATTTAATAACCAATATGTTTTAGAGCATATTTTATGGTCATGAAAATTTCTCTACTCCCTCTTACTTTTAAGATCACATAGTTTAAAGTATGAATAAAATCTCCTTAAACAAACATAAAGCTAATAATATGTGACATGTTATAGAGATGACAAGTAGTCCATTGTGGTAAAGTCCGTGTATCAGCCTTCATCAACCAACTCACACTGGGAGGAAAACTGAGACAAACATATTTAAAGAAGTAAGAGGTAAACTAT
>PVIU01026997.1:0-21155 GCA_004026605.1 Ondatra zibethicus | reverse complement strand
TTTTTGGGAATCTAGTCTATATGGATGCACACCTTCCTAGGCTGGGATGGAGGGGGGAGGGCCTTGGGCTTCCCACAGGGCAGGGTACCCTGCCCCCTCTTAAGGAAGCAGGGGGAGGGAGGAGGGTTAGTGGGGGAGCGGGAGGGGACTGGGAGAAGGGGAGGAAGTGTAAATTTTTTGAATGAAAAATAAAAGAATAAGATAAAAAAATACATGGAAGTTAGACAAGGAAAACCAACTGAAAGAAAATAGCCCAAGAGAATCACAAGAATCAGAGAAATCTCACTGGATATACAAATGACAGTTAGGGGCAGGCCCCATGTGAAGAGTAGATGGCCACTCAAAATGAAATCAATGACACTTTTAGAGAGTTTATGACTCATTCTGCATTATATGGTCATTTTTTACAATAATGGTCTTTGAATTAAATATATGGTCTCCATTTTTTGAGTTCTATGGATTCTCTCTCTCTCTCTCTCTCTCTCTCTCTCTTTCTCTCTCTCTTGTGTGTGTTTGTACTTCTCATGCTTCTTATACTCCTTTTTAAATTTGCTTTGTTCTATTTTTTATTTGCTAGACTGTTTTTCCAGGAATAGAGAAGATTTATAGATTTGGAGAGATGGGTAGAAGGGAAGGATCTGGGAAGTAAGAGCAAGGAGGAAGGGGAAACCATGATTAGAATATACTGTATGAAAATAATCTATTTTCAATAAAAAATAAATGCAAAACTATAAGGAATTGATAATAGAGCTATTTATTGCTCTAAAGTTATAGCTGTAAACATGGACAGATTATAGCACATTAAAATTATGAACTGCATAAATTCATGGAATGACAACACAACATTTCACATCAACGAAGAAAGCTCAGACTTCATCAAACAAGCAAAGTCCCATGATCTTTATGCCCATTTTAAATATACAGAAAAGTTTTTATATTCAAACTGATCCTATATGATGTTATACTTCTCCTCAGAACTTGTTGTAGGTATTATATATAGATGTATTACTGTATTTATATTTACATATATTTATTTCCTATGATTCAAGTATGCAGATATATATATAATAACTGTGCTATGTTTTCATATTCTTATTTTCACACTCATAAATAAATATGAACATTATAGTAGGACACACCTGCAAAGGAAGCTATTCACAAGCTTGTGGTAGTGTGACCATAATTTTGAAGCAAGACTCAACTATATAAGGAAACTCTGTCTCAATTTAAAAATAAAAAATGCAGGAGACTCTACCTCAGTTGTATGTCTTTCTAGCATCAATAATTCCATTGGTTCATAGAATGCATAATGTACATGTGGTTAATGTAAATATGGCTCAGCATTTATAATGTTAATCTTAAAATGTAGTGACCATTACAGAACATGTCAGAAGACAATGCTTAATTCTGTAAGAATATTATAATCAATACACTCTCAACTTTTCCATTCATTACAATGCTGACCCAACTCTTGAATTGTCCAGTGTCCCACTAACAATATGAGTTTTCTGTTGAGCAATAATTGGTCACATGTTTTCTAAAGCTCACTTGACCCCAGAGTCATTTGTTCACAGTTCCTTTTTCCCTTGTTCCATGTGAGATCCTTGACATCAGTTATTAAGCTCTGACTAGGGATTACTGGAAAAAAGAGGCATGATTAATAGACAAAGACATTAGAATAACGATTTGTTTTTTTTCCCAAATATAGGCACTCAGTTCAATTTAAAACATGATTTAAAAGTGATAGTTAGGAAAAGTACTAATATCTAGAAGGCTGTTTTGTTAAATTCTAGCTGTTTTGAAATTTAAGTGATCATTCATGTTTCTTCCTGGGAAGTACATGTTTTTCTTGACCTAGTACTTACTGTTGTTGATGCATAGGCGGGAGGATGATGCTTAAAACAAAAGAAAACCTCTGCTTACCATTTAATTTTTTCTCTTAGAAATAAGACTCTCTTCAGGTTCCTTTAGGTTAGAACTTTCACTAGAGAAAATTGGCAATTGGCAATTTTTTCTAAATATGTAGACTTATTTTACAATTTTAAATACACCTCTTGCTGTTCTTAAAAGTTAATATTGCTATTTTAAAAACCTGTAAACTGTCTGTTTGAAATATATGTAGATCTTCTCCATCTCCTCTATTCTGCAAGAAGAAAGGAGGCTTTCAAAATGTTATAGCTCATGTAATAAAATTCTGAAGGCTCTCCCTACCTTTAGTATAAAGCCAAGGGATTCCCCAAGTGTAAGTGAATTTAGATTTACATTTGATAGTGGAGCCGAGGCCTCCCCAAGTTCAAATAAATTTAGTATTAGAGTGGAACAGACTTCTCTGAGTTAAATATTCATTATTATTTATTTTGAGAGTATGTATGTGATGAGACATTTCTAATCCGTTACTATGAAATGTAAAATGTATCTCAATCTTGCCAAATCTTTAGCAGGTCATCCATGATATACATTTCATGCTGTTTTAATATTCATTCATACTAAAACAGATTTCTTTGTATTTTGCCTTCATATGAAGGGCTTATGGGTTAGCAAAAGAATATATTTTAATTTTATTTTCCCAAACAATAGTCACATTGCAAATGAGTGATAGAAAGATGATACATAGATAGATGGAGAACAGATAAATAGAATATAGATAGAGGACAGAGAGACGAATAGATCATAGATAGATAGATAGATAGATAGATAGATAGATAGATAGATAGATACATGGATGGATGGATAGATGGATGGATAGATGGATTGAAGGATGAACAGACAGACAGGTAGTTAGAAATTGATTTTGCATTATGATATTAATTGAAAAGACTTGGATATAGGAGAAACAAAAGGAAAAGGTTAAAATTACTCTGGAATAAACAGTGAAGGAAGCTAAACCAAACTCACTCCTAATTCATGAATATTCATATATAGTAGAACACATAAAAATTATGATTTCTTGTTTTCTCTGGGATAAGCAGTTTCCTTTGGGAGATTAAAACTCAGTAAACTGGGGGCTGGAGAGATGGCTCAGAGGTTAAGAGCACTGACTGCTCTTCCAGAGGACCCGGGTTTAATTCCCAGCACCCACATGACGGCTCACAACTGTCTGAAGATCCAGCTCCAGGGGATCTGACACCTTCACACCAATGCACATAAAATTAAAAAAACCAATAAACTGTAAGAAGTTGTAACCTATCTGTTCTAGGTTAACATTTCTGCATCATCTACACAAAACAATATCAAAAGAAAAGAATTGTCATCACACATGGCTTATAGATTTCTCCAGATATAATTTTAAGCAGCACATATTTTAATTTAAAATCATAGTTTTGTGAGTATTTAGAGTAGTTTTAGATGGAAAAGTTTAAATTTTTCCCACCTTTAAAAATTAGATTTTTCTTTTTAAATGTTTAATCTTTACTCATACTACTAAAGAAAATACTTGAGACCAGGTTGCTTTTTGTGGAAAACTTAAATATTTAGATTTCAAAAGAATAACACAAACACCATTTCAGTTTTCTTAAAACCTACTGAGATTTACTCTCAATTTCTCAGAAATAAATGTACTGAGTAATTCAATATACTGTGACTTTTACTTCAGAAATTGTGCATGCGTAAATCATATCAGTGGTAAATATTTTTTAATTTTTATTATATCACTTTACATTCCATCCACAGTTCTCCCTCCTGACCTCCTCCCCCACATTCTACCAGCCAATCACCCATCCAGTCTTTCCAATGAATAAAGGCTCCCATAGAAAGCCAACAAAGTCTAGAACATTAAGTTGGGGCAGGATCAAGCCCCTTTCTACTGCATTAAGCCTGAGCACCATAGGGAATAGCCTACAATAAGCTAGCTCATGCACCAGGCATAGATCCGGGTCCTACTGCCAAGGGCCTCTCATATAGTCCAAGTTTTACCATTGTCTTCCACTTATGGAGGACCTAGTTCAGTCCCATGGAAGATCCACAGTTGTGGCTCTAAACTTCATGAGTTTCCATTAGCTCAGTTCAGCCATCTTGTAGATAACTCCACCGTGATCTTGAGCTCCCTTGCTCATATATGCCCTCCTCCCTAACTTTGAGTGTATTCCCAGAGTTCGGCAAGGTGCTTGGTTGTAGATATTGTCATCTGATTCAGTCAGTTGCTGGGTGAAGATTCTATCATGATATTGGAGTATTCATCAATCTAATTACAAGGAAAGGGCAGTTCCAACTCCCTTTCCACTATTGCTAGCAATCTTAGTGGGGTCGTCCTTGTGGTAAATATTTTTGACAACAGACATTTTTAGCTACATAATGATCTCAAAGTTCACATTATAATGTTATTGATCTGATATTAAATTCTGATGTGGGATTCCCCTCTGTATACTGTTAATATGTTTTATTGCCATTGGTTAATACAGAATCTGCTTTGGGCCAATGACTTAACAGAATATAGCCAGGCTGGAAAAGATATAGAGAGTATGCAGAGTCAAAGAGATGCCAGGTAGCTGCTGCAGGAGGTAGATGCAGGAAGTGTACATGGTAAGCCACAGCCTTGTGGCAATACACAGAATAATGGAAATGTATAAATGGGTTAATTTAAAAAATAAGAGCTGGCTAGCAATATGCCTAAGTGATTGGCCAAGCAGTGATTTAATTAATATAGTTTCTGTGTGATTATTTCGGGTCTGGGTGGCCGGGAATGAATAAGCACCATCCGCCTACAGAATTGGCATGACAATGTGTGCTGACTACATCCACATAAAATCTGAGAGAGCTTGGAAAAGAATTCTAGGCACAAAAGATCAGAGTTAAGCGCAGTTTCTTGGTAGCTGCATTTTTCATATAGTCTCTTTTGGCTGGCAGTGAGCAGTGGTGCCACAGCTCCTTTATCAGAAAGTTTACTTACTCAGTGTAAAAAACAGCAGCTTCCTGATTCATGAGGCAGCATGAACTCTGATTCTTACAGGAGGCTGAGCACTTAAATGGGGTTTGTGAGCAGCATGCTACTAGTTTCTTAATGGTGACTTAGACCTGCTATGAACCTGGAGTTGGGCAGCATGCATGGCTCTCAGAAGCACAAACATGCCTCCACCATGGTTTGGACAAAGCCAACAGGGAGGGCAATGGAGTTGGCTCTAGCCACACCCACTAAACATTTTTTAAAAAGTGTTCCTGTTCAGAAAATAAATACAGATATGCAATAAAGACAGATTCTGAAAAAAAAAAAGTAAAATGGGTCACAGTGTATGTAGACTTGGAAAGAGAAGAAATAGATATAAAAAGAAGTAAATATTTTTTTAAAAGTAAAGTCTATAAAGAGACAGAGTACAGATGGTCATAGATTAAGGGAGTAAAGGAAAACAAGCGACATAAAGATGGAATATACACACAAAGTCTGGATCATATGTATTATTGTGTTTTCTTTGAATTTTTGATTGTGAATGAACTAAGTATAGAGAAATATTTAATTGTACAGACTGCTAAGATAAACCAACATATATAATTTAAAGATATATTGACTTCAAAATTTGGGTCTAAGGATATGTTGCTATGGAAAAGTGGTTCTGCTTTTGCTTCCATAGAAGATGAGAACCTGTGGAATCTTTCCAGACTAATGTGATTTGATGGACCAAGATCCCCCAAAAGGTCACCATGAAAATCCCCAAATCCTTTGCCCAACAAAAAGCAGGAAGGAGTTTGGAGAGAATTACACCCATATTCCCTAAATGATTGTTTATAAATGTTTGTTTACATTTAAAATACTCTAGAGATGCTAACTTTGTATTGGCATGGATCTTGATATGTTGATACAAATTTAAGGTCAATTTTGTTATATATATAATTCTGCTCTTGATTAAGGTATTGTGCTTGTGTAGCTCATTTAAAAATGCAATATATAATTAAGAAAAACAGGGTAATAGATAGTCATCTATAATAGTCAACCTTGTAGTCATGTTAGCTACATTTTCTATATGTACAGAGATATAGTTTAGATGGATAGGCATTCTTCAAACCTTTCAAAGATAACAGAATGTGGCATTTAAACTGTTGAGTCACTTAGACCTTTTCATGACACTTAGACTCATTTGCTCCTGGCAGTACCATTCTACTTCAAGAGAATGATGGACATTGAAGAGGCTCTTTGTAGAGTTTGTTAGCCATATGGACAAAAACTGCTCTTGCCTGGACTGCTTGATGTTATTCTGTATGAACTGGACATGCAGGACCCACAGAAAAATGACTGCTAAAATTGTCCAAAAAAGTTAAGACAGTCCTTCAGGGTTCCTGCTTCATAAAAGAGTCTGTAGAAATTCTGCAGGACAAAGAAGAAAGTGACTGACAAACTGGTAATATAGGCAAAGCTACCTTTGAAATTACCTGCTTCATGGTAAATTCTGTCAAATACCATAGGCCTGTAAGCTAAAGATGGATTCCCCAATGTTACAGAAGAACTTTGGGTGACTGTCCAGGAAGTGAGATCTCTCTGTCACTTCTGGAGTTTTGGAAATTACTTATAATATACTTCTTGTTTACTTAGGTAATGTTATATCCTTCTGGAGTCTTTGATAAAATTGAAGAATAGATAGTTATAATTATAGTTTTCCTTAGCTATGATAAAAGATAAAGTAGATATAAATATTGTAACTGTTATTCTTGCTTGATAACTCTTTTGTTTATGTAATCTTACTACGTTAAAGTTAAAACTTTCCTTTTTATTTAGACAGAAAAGGGGAGTTGATGCAGGATTCTCTTCTTTATACTGTTAATATTTTTTGCCATTGTCTAATAAAGAAACTGCTTTTGGCCAATGGCTTAACAGGATACAGCCAGGTTGGACGAGATATATATAGAGAGAGTAGGCAGAGTCAAAGAGATGCCATGTAGCTTCCACAGGAGACAGACATGCATGGTAAGCTGCAGTGTTGTGGTGATACACAGAATAATGAAAATGGGTTAATTTAAGAAGTAAGAGCTAGCTAGCATTATGTCTAAGTGATTGGCCAAACAGTGTCTTAATTAATACAGTTTCTGTGTGATTTTTTCGGGTCTAGGTGGCTGGGAACAAACAGTCTCTGCCTACAAAAGTTTAAATTTACAAATGCTTATAAAGTTTTCTAAGTTTTTAAGCTGTAGGACACCAAACCACACATAGAATTTATAAACATAATGGTACAAATTGTGGTTGCTTACTTTTAATCAGTCAAAACTGAATATATCTACATAGTTATATCTTGGGGAATATTTATCCTTAGCATTATTGGGATAGAACACATTCTTATTTTTTAAATTTTCATAGTAAAATAGATATGTCAAGACAAGCAAGGGCTGAAAAGTTCTCAAATTTAAGCTTTATTCTCCATTAAAAATAATATCAAAATATACTTAAAAACTAATAGAGTTCCCTGCAAATAACAGCATCATGTAGTCACTCAGTCTTCAATCCTCAGTGCCTCTGGCTTGTTATATTTCAGAGAAGAGGGCACCGAGAATTCAGGGCAAGCCTGGACAAAAGAACAGTTAATCACTCTGGCAGTATGTTGGTGATGGTATATATCCTCATCCATTTATACTTATAAGTATTCTCTAAGTAACAAAAGCAATTCTTGCCCCAGAAACTGCTGGCACAAAAACATACTCACAGCTTTCAATGGATTATTTTTTATTCATCTAATCCTATCAACTAAATCTTAAATCTCCCTCATGGCAATACTCTTAGAACAGACAGCACAAGGGTTATTGCCTAGGAAACAGAGTCCTCAAACATTTGAAACAACAAAGCTTTCTTAAATTCCCACTATAGGGCCTCCCTCTGGAGTTTCCAAAGAACATTCCCTTTTAGCAATGGGAGCAATGTCCATGTGTGACACTCATGCATAAATTCCCTTGCACTAATCTGAGAGCTATCACTATTGAAAAGAAACAGTTCAGAGGGTGAAACTGAAGGAGATTTAAAGATAGAACTTTGCATTATTGTTTAGTCAACTAGGAACAAGTCAACTTCCTTGCAGGCTTAGATGAAATGTAAGCCAAAAGTTACTTGTAAAACCAGCTTGAAGATTGACCATTATTGCACATCTCCCTACCTCCAAGAGTGGATTTTGATCAGTCTAATTAATCATAATAATCGCATTCCAATTACAAATGACTGGTTTAGGATTGGCCAGGTTTGATGCAGTGTGGGCCAGTAACCTGCACTGAGAGCTTTTTCATGAAAGCTTTATTGTTTTGTTGTAAGGTTTCTATGGATCTGCTTTCTGTTCTGGGACTTCTGCCATTGTTTAATTCAGAAAAGGAGAGAGGCCCACCCAGTATGTCTAAATTATGACCACTCTGTTGAGCCAAAGACAAGACACCAAATAACACAAGAGTCTAACAACATAATTGACAATGGCCGAGTTTTATTTTTACAGAAGAATGGGCATTTTAGTAGTGTTTTCACAGCCATAGTAACTAATACTAGTCTTTGTAAATGTCAATGGGCTAACAGTAGAAGCCTGAACCAGGTAAGTGGTAAAGGGCTTTCACGGTACTTGCCAGTCTCATATGTTTGTCAATAAAACCTGCTTAACAGCAGAATTAAAAACTTTAGGAAACCCAAATACGGAATAGACAAGCATTCAAAGTCCAGAGCCTTTCAAGAGTACCCAGTGAGTGACTAAGGGTAAGAAAATACAATCAGTGGGGAAAATGTAGATGTAGTTGCACCAGACCAATTGATTGTTGGATCCTTGAACATAAACCATTTCAAAATGATTTTTCATTCCTGTATTTCTGGCACCCAGCAAAATGGGAAGTACCCAATATGTTATTTTTCTCTCTGTTTTCATGAATCATAAGGGAAATCAGAGGTAGGGAATTTGGAAGTCAAAACTAGACCTCATTAAAAACCTAGCCTGTACTAATTAGTTACAGCTGGACTCATCCCAATCAGAGTGATTCGGATTAGGAGACTGTTGCTGATTTGACTTCCTCAGAGCTCTCATAAACAAACCACAACTGGCAGAACAGTTTTGTCTCGTTCTTAAAATTGTGTACTTACATCTTCTCTACCTATGAGATTCCTAATAAGGGTTTCACACACAACCATTAAGCTGCTGATGATCTCTGGAGTCATGAGAGCTTGGTACTCAAGAACTCAAATATAAAATAGAGGGGGAAAATTAAAAGAAAAAACAAATAATGAAACTCACGATTAACTGTGCAACTTCCCTGAAAGGAGACAAAAGAGAGAAAAGAAATGCAAAGAATGGTGGTAATTGAACTTATCTGAACGTTGCTGTCTTACAAGTGTGATTTTGTGATGAGATAATGGATGAAGTTGAGTGAGAATGTGTAATTTGTGACAGATGTTTTATAATTTGTTGACATCATAGGTATCAGAAGGAAGAATTGACTGGAAATGTGAAGACTATTTTGGTTTCCAGAATTATGCATTAATATTCTATTCCTCAGATATTTTCAGGTTAGAGCTAGGAGCTCAACATGAGGAACAATGAAAGATGGCTTTGGAAATTAGGACTGTCAGTGAAATGTTATCTAGAGAATAACACATAAATGACCACTGTAAAACACCTCATGAGTTGTTTAAATAAAGGGGACTGAAATGTTATTTCTATTAGTCAGTTGTGATCTTTGTTAATAACTTTTTGTTGCTTTAAAAATTACCTGATGAAAAATCAAAATGAGGAAATATTCATTGCAATTGCTGATTTCAGCATTTTCAATTAATAGTTACTTGGCTCTGTTGCTTCTGCCCTGTGTGTGTGAGATGGGGGAGGGAAAATGCCATAGCAGGAAGCAGTTTTTGAAGCAATGTAACTTAAAGTTTGGCAGCTAGGAAATGAAACTAAGAATAAATGGCTAGGGGGTGTGGTGGTGGCACACACCTTTAATCCCAGAATTTGGAAGGCATGGGCAGGAGAATCTCTGTGAGTGTGAGGTTAGCCTGGTCTACAGAGCTATTTGAAGACTTCAAAGCTACACAGAGAAACCCTTTCTCAACTAAAAAAAAAAGGAGAAGAATAAATGGATGGAGATATGATACACCCTTAAAAACATACCATTTCTCACAGTGACCAGCTAATTCTCAGAAAGTCCTGCCTCTTAATGAACTGATGAGTTATGTACTCACGAGTGTAATCATTTATTTATGAAGTCAATGTCCTCTAGATTCAATAGACCTCCCATTACCTTTATTTTTTTGGTTGGTTATAAAGTCTTAAATACTTGAAATCCAAGGATATCAAAAGCACAACAAGGTCTTAGAAATCTTTTAAGTGACTTTGTTTTCTGTAAGTAAAGTTTTTTTTATTCTCTTTTTTCTTAGTTTTAGCAACAAAAACCCTTTGATTCCCTTCCTCTTAAAACTGAGTATACAAAGCAGAATGAGTTTATGAAATTTTGAGACTGTACCAATAGGGGGAGGTGGGTCTTAACTCCTTAGTGGATATCTGTTAATGTTACTTCCATGACTCATAGAATGTTCTGCCTTGACATCTTCTTCTACCAGTGACCCTCAATGTGTGTGTGTGTGTGTGTGTGTGTGTGTGTGTGTGTGTGTGTGTGTGTGCGCGCGCGCGCGCGCGTGCGTGAACTTTTGGGGGGAATTAAAAATCTCTTGACATTGACTCTCTACTTATCCATGAGTTGCCTTTCATTGTTGAGTTCCTATTGATCTCTGAATCTTATAAGGCATTGTTCATTGATTTGGGCAGGAAGGATTTACTTCACTCTCACAATATGCCAGGATTTTGAAATCTTAAACAAGATTAATCTTTCACCCAATTCATACTGGACGCAAAGCAGTCTTCAATTACATCAAGCATGCTTCCTCACGCAGCCCTTGAGGTAGGATGCAGAACCTGACTTTTTGTGAGGATGCAGAGAACACAGTGAAGGAGGAATATGAATGACCAGTGCTTCTTTAGGCTTGTAGTTATGCTACCCCCTTTTTCCTTTGCTTTCTCCCTCTTCATATAGTAAACTTGTACAGCTAAAATGTATAGAAAAGACATCTTGCCTGTACCCAAGAGAAAAAAAAATCTCTGATTTGAGTCCTATAGTCCTGGTAGTTTTAATAGGAAGTACAAAATTCAGGGCACTAATTTTTCAACTTGACATATGTATTCGCTGTCCTAGGATAAGAGCTAAAATGGCAATGCAAAGAAGAAAATTATCATAATAAAATATTTCTTTCCATATTGCCATTTGCTTTTTCTTTTTTCATTTTGAAAATTGCTGTTCATCCTTTAGGACATATCTAAGGTGTCACATCCTCAGGTAGCTTTTACTATGCCCCTTTGCTAGCCAATCCATGGCTTGTTTTAAATTTTAGGAGCACACATTGACAGAGTTTCTTGTGTGTTTTCTCTGCTGTTTTGAACATTGTGGAAGACTGACCTTTTGCTCTATTGTCTAAGGTAGAGGCAGAGGCACAACAATCACATGAAAAGTTCTTAAAGAGAAATTGGATATTTGTGTAAGGTTTAGAATTACTATTCTGTTTAAATGAGTCAAGGATGGATACCTTTCAATGGACCAAAAAATATTTTGTTTGAAATCATTCCAAATTAATCAAGGATGTGTTTTTACAAATTGAAATAAAAGACACAGAACATCAAATTGACTTAGGATAGCATCAAACTTTACATTGGGTTAAGAAAAATGGACAGATTCACTATAACAGAAAAATTCTATGAATCTCTACTCTCTGTAGTAGGGTGACAAGAATTCTGTGTACGCTGTATATGTTTTCTAGAAAGGCAAGTTAGAATTTCATGTAGAAATGTCAGTGACCTAACAGGACCCCAAAGGTGAATGAAACAATATGAGCAGATGTGTCCTCAGATTATGCTTCTGCCTGTCAGCACCATAAACCAAGAACCATATCACAGATAGTTATTTATCAAGTTTCTGGAGACTGAGATGTTCCACAACTAGACACTCTGTTCCATTCCCTTTAAAAGGTTAGGGTTAGGATTAGGGTAGGCTCCAAGTAGCTATCTTCATGATGAATCATCATAAAGATGAATAAGAAGATGTGGGGAGAAGGGAGAGAAATAAAAGAGAAGAGAAAAGATAGAGCACGTGCTCCATTCTCATAAATTAAGCATCTCTTGAAGGACTGCTATTTCTCCAAATAGTGACAAATTAAGTAGAGTATATACATCTAAATTTTGAGAGAGACCAACTCAGCCCATAGTAGCAGATAACAAGACTAAAACAGTAAGCCATGGTTAATGATGAGTTAACTACTAGCTAGGCACCAACACGTAGAATATGCCTAGAGAAGAGTACTCAAAAACCAGTGTAATATACATTCCTGTTTTCTTGTAGAAAAGTAAATTAGCAAATACTGAAACACCATTATTTTCCTTATGGGATAGTTGCAGTCATTAGGCACATCAAGGTTAATTGGAAAAGTTAGAGACATAGAAGCCATCTAAATTGTTTTCCCAGAGAGTCTGTCCATAAAATGTAACTCTGGCCCTGAGAGATGCTGACACTACACTCCACCGTCCAGCTCAGCTTTCAAAAGCAACTAATACTTCATGAACGTCTTTACTGACATTTGCAGCTTAATGCTTTTTCTCATTTCCAAGTTTCTTTTGTTTTCTTAAGGCTTTAAAATTTTTCTCTAGCTAATTTGAACTAGGATTTATACATGTGTTAATTTCAACATCCCAATAAATCAATTTAAAAGTGTTTCCAGTTAAAATAGGTAAAGAATTTATTTTTACTTTTAGCTGAATCCTGACTGATGGAACAGGTAACCAGATGGAAGCTTATGTAAATTATTTACCTCAGTGTAGAAATTCTGTAGAATTTATAATCTTAAAAGTATTAAATCTGTTCTAAAACATTCCAAGTGTCATACTGTCCACTCATTTATAATACAGTCGCTTTTACACATACACATGTGTATGTGTTTATAAATTCAAATTATAAAAGTTTAAAAACTTTTAAATCTATGTGGATTCTACATTAAAATAAGAAGTCATATCCATTCACATACAGAGCTGGGGTCCAGCTGAGGACATTTACCATGGTGTTGTCTACACAGATCAGATGATGTGGTAGTTTGAATAGGAATGGTCCATGGGTTCATGTGTTTGAGTTCTTGGCAAATAGGGAGTGATACTATTAGGAGGTGTGGCCTTGTTAGAGTACCTGAAGACTTGTTGGAGGAAGTATGCTACCATGGAGGCAAGATTTGAGGTCTCAGATGCTCAAGCTAGATCTAGTGTGTCAGTCTCCTTCTGAAGTTTGCAGATCAAGATATAGAACTCTCATCTGCTTTAACAGCACCATGTCTGCCTGCAGTCGGCCATCTTCTGTCATGAAGATAATGGACTAAACCTCTGAAACTGTAATCCAGCACCAACTAAATGTTTTCATTATGAGAGTTGCTGTGGTCATGGTTTCTCTTAACAGCAGCAAAACAATAACTAACTCAGAAGTTATTCAGAAAATGGCTAATTTATCCAATGACTAAACATTTGCTGAAATATTCTCTGTCTCAGCACAGTACAATGTTCTAGTAATATGCAAAGAGTTTGTGTTAATATTTATAATTCACATTCTTATTATTTTATTATTCTCTCATTTACTACATTGTGACCATAGTTTTCTCTCCTTCCCCTTCCCACAATCTCTTTCCCATTTCTCCATTATCTCAGATCTATGCCCCCTCTCTTGGCTTCCTAGGGACATCAACAAAACATAGTATATTATGCTACAATAAAGCCACATACATATCATCATATCAAGGCTGGATGTAGCAATCCCTGGAAGGAAAAGGCTGCCATATGTAGACAAAAAAGTCAGTCACCACCTGCCTTTCACTGTTATAAGTCCTACAAGAACACGAAGCTACTCAGCAATAACATATGCAGAGGACCTACAGGTTCACTATCTTCTGAAGGCCCCCATGAGTCTCAGTTAATTGTATCTGTGTACCAGGTTCTCTTAGTGCTTCTAATTATTCTGGTTACTTAGATCCATTAAAAAAATGGGATACAGATCTAAACACAAGATTCTTAACAAAGGAAATTCAAATGGCAGAGAAACACTTAAAAATGTTCAACATTGTTAGACATCAGGGAAATGTAAATCATACTACTTTGAGATTCCTTCTGGCACCTGTTAGAATGACTAAGATACAAAACACAAGGGACAGCTCATGCCGGTGAAGCTGTGGAGCAAGGGGAATATTCCTGCACTTCTGACAACCACTTTACAAATCAATATGGTGGAGTCTCAGAAATTTGGGACTCAATCTTCCTCAAAACCTAGGTATACCAATCCTTAGCATATACCCAAAGGAAGCTCCATCTATTATAAGGGTACTTGCTCATCTATGTTTATAGTAGATTTCTTCATAATAGCCAGAAACTGGAAACAACCTAGATATCTTCCAGTCAAAGAATGTATGTGGTTTATTAACACAATAGAATATTACTCAGCTGTTAAAAATGACATCAGGAAATTTGTAGAATCCACATCCTTAGAGTTATTAATATGATTCCAATTCTCTATGTGTCAATATTTCTCTTAATTTCTGTTATAAGGTAAAAGAGAGAGAGAGAGAGTTTCACACAAGCTGGGTGGTTGAGGGAAAGAGAGGAAGAGAGAAAGACAGACAGACAGACAGAAGAGAGAGAGAGAGAGAGAGAGAGAGAGAGGGAGAGAGAGAAGTAGGAGGAGGAAGAGGAGGAATAGATTGAGGGGGAGGAGGAGGTAAATCCTAAGATATCTAATGTAAGATTGTGTGACTTTACTGTTCTGAAATATCAATTTCAAATGATATACTCATTTTCTAGCTGTTTGTATTATTCTACTTTATATGTAGATCAAGTACATATAGTTGAATAAAATGTATCAAGAATTGTACACAAATACACATACAGTTAAATATCAAAATAGGTTAAAATTGTTCAGGTCTATTGGCAGTAAACATCACTGTCATATTTCTTCCATCTCCTGAAAAATATATGTATTACACACACACACACACACACTTCCACAGGAAATCTGTAATCCATGCAGCTTTCTTGACTCAATAATAACACTAAATATGTGAAAATGTGAAATATGTGGTAGATTAGATTTTGAGGAGTTGCAGTATATACAATAAATACATAAAGATAGCAAATATTTATAAATGGTGTCAATTTTACCAGCTTTATCTTTGATCTTGATAAACCATCTTGTCTAGAATTTTAGTAATCTGTTTTCTTTTATGTATATCTGTTTGACCAGTTTTTCTGTATCTTACATAGGAAAGGAATTAAAAATCCAGTGAAGTCCAGCAGCTATTTTTTACTTTATTAATAACCTCCACAATATGATTACCATGTTCTTTGTATTTCAAATATTATGAATATTTTCTCTTAAGTAATACTGTCACTCCTTTGTTCTGTGTGATATGGTAGTCATGGAAATTTCTCACTATTGAACTGTAGATGACACTAAAAATGCACGACTATAATTTTCTCAGGGTTGCACATTATATTTCAAGTGCTTGGTTAAAAAGGGATGAAACATATTGACCCAAGTCAATAAGTCTTTGAAAGATAGTGTGAAAGTGAAGTAGCCTATACAGCATGTTGCCTATTATATATTAAGAACTGAAATAAGTACATATGTCCATCATCTTTAAGTCCAGTAATACTCCAGATGTGTGGATTGCAGCAGTGAACAACAGAGAACCTCTCATCCTCTTTATTATCCCCTTAGTAATAAAAAAAGGAAACAGTTGGAAAGAGCTGGCCTTGTGGAGTTTATGATTGAGTTGAAGGAGACAGCTGTTTGAAATGGAAATGAAGTTACATAATTGCCAGAAAGTGGTAAGTGTTATAGATCACAATAGAACAGTAGAAGGTGATGCCAAGGGGATAAATAGTTTCTAATTTTAACATAGAGGCTAAAGCTATGTCCCTTAAAGTGACATCTGAGGTACAAATTGAAAGGTAAAGGGATTAGTCCTGATTATATCAAAAGAGAGGTCCTGAGAAAGATAACACCCTAGTGTTTGAAAAAAGGCAAGCTGTACTGAGTGTAATGTATTTTTAAAAGGGTTGTTTTGTGTGTTGCATACAGAAGAAAGTAAACAAAGTTATTTCTAAGGTTCTTTCTATTTCTAGATGATTGATAATGGTTAGTTTGAGAGATATTGGCGGCAGAGTGGTATAGGAGGTACTTCTGTTTATGTGTTGCTTTCATTGGTTAATCAATAAAGAAACTGCTTGGCCTGAAAGGGAAGAACTTAGGTGGGCGGGGAAGACAGAACTGAATTCTGGGAGGTAGAAAGAGAGTCAGAGATGGAGAGCTGCCATGGAGACACCAAGTCAGACATGCTGAATCTTTCCCAGTAAGCCATGACCTCATGGTGAACACACATTATTAGAATTGGGTTAAATGAAGATGTGAAAGTTAGCGAATAAGAGGGTAGAGACAATGGGCCAGGCAGTGATTTAATTAATACAATATCTGTGTGATTATTTTGGGTGTAAGCTAGCAGGGCGGCCAGGACCAAAAGCAGGCCCTCTCTCCATCAACAGTTTGGTGGCCCAACATGGCCAGTAAAATCCACTTAAGAACCTGAGAGAGCTTAATTTTAAACACAGAAAAAAACAGTTTAACACAGCTTTTTGCTGTTTGCTGGCAGCTTGTCACAGGGAGATTGTCGTGACTCAGCAATAAAAACAAACAAACAAACAAACAAAAAGCAGTGCCATTTTAAAAGGAGACTTCCTGGGCCCTGCCACTGGTGCAAACTCCGACTATGGAGCATTGGTGGGCCCGGATGTTTCTGTGCCCACTCAGGGTCAGGAGGAAAGTATCTGAGATCATGCCTGTGGCTCAGCTCTTCCTGCCTTGGCAGATGGCAGAATCAGGCTTGAGCAGGCAGGAGAGCATAGGGGATTCCCACCACCATACACAGAGATGTTTCCAGGCTGAGCAATGCTCTGCGTGGCAGATTTGGCTGTAACTCAGATAAAAAGAGTTTATGTGCTGCACACTCATTATCAGAGTTAAAGTGCTGAATGTGGCTCCTACCTGGCGGCCCCAGAGCTAGCAGAAAATGTACGTCCACCATTTTGAAATTGGAGAGAGGTGGAGGCAACATCTAGAGTAGCTGCAACCAAGCCGATTAGTATTTTAAAAGCTCTTCAAGACAGTAGAGAGTTACAGACAATGCTATAGAACAGATTCAGACATAAAAGACCTCTAAATGGGTCATAGTGTTAGATAAACATATGTAGGCTTGGAAGAGAAAAGAAAAAGAGTATAGAAAGTCATAAAATAAAGTTAATGCTTAAAAAAGGGTAAAGTCTTTAAAGAGACAGAGTAAAGTAACAGAGTAAAAATAAGCCACATATAAATGGAAAATTCACAGTGAGTCTGTATTCTGTATATTATTGTGTTGTCTTTAAATTTTTTTGACTGTGAAGAAGCTAACTGCAGAGAGACATTTCATTGTGTGTGCTGCTAAACTAATCCAGCATCTATATTATAAGGGGATCTTAACTTCAAATTTGGGTCTAAGAATATGATGCTTTGGAAAAGAGGTTCTTCTTTTGTTTTCACAGAGGATGAGACCCTGTGGATTCCTTCTAGACCAATATGGTATGATAGACCATGCCCTCCTGAAAGATTGCTGTAAACACCCTCAAAAAATTACTTCACTCAACTGGTGTCTGAGATAAACCTAGCACATAGGATACGCCATGAAACACCTGATTAACAGTGCCCCAATACAGCACCAAGCAGTTTGGAGAGAAAAAACTACGCCCATATTCCCAAATATTGTTTATAAATCTTTGTTTGCATTTAAAGGGGGATATGATATAGATATGAGTAATTTTCATTGGTATAAATCTTGATTTATTGATGCGTGTATATATATTTCTGATCTTGATTAAGGTGTTGTGATTGCATAGCTCATTTAAAAATGTAATGTATAATTAAGAAATATGGGTTAATAGATAATCATCTATAATACTAAAGTTTGTAGTCATGTTAGATTTTCTGGATGTGCATAGATATATTTCAGATAGGTATTCTTCATATCTTTCAAAGAGTACAGAATATGGCATTTAAAGTGTTTTAATAACTTAGGACTTTACATGACAATGAGACATGTCTGCTCCTGGCAACACCAGCTACTTCAAGAGGAAGATGGGCATTGAAGAGGCTCTTTATGGAGTTTGATAGCCATTTGGGCAAGAAACTGCTCTTGCCTGGACTCCTTCACTGGATATGTAGTACCCACAGAGAGATGATTGCTAAGCTTGCCTAAAGGTGAGATAGGCTTTTGGTGTTCCTGTTTCATGAAAGAGTCTGTGAGACATTCTGCAGGACACAGAAGAAAGTGACTGAACTGTCTTTAAAATTTCCTGCTTCATGGAAATGTCTGCTGGATACTGTGGGCCTGTATGCTGAAGATGGATGCCCCAACAGTACAAAAGAACTTTTGGTGATTGTACAGACAGCGAGATGTCTCTGTCATTTCTAGAGTTTTAGAAGTTGTTTACAATGCACTTCCTGTTTACTTATTAAAGGATATACTTTATTATATCCTTCTGGAGTCTTTGATAGAGTTGAAGAATAGATAGATAGTTATAGTTTTCCTTTGTTAGGATAAAAGGTAAAATAGATATAAATATTGTAACTGTAATTCTTGCTTGATAATTGTTTTGTTATATGTAATTTTACTATGTTAAAGTTAAAGCCTTCCTTTTTCTTTAAACAGAAAAGGGAAAATGGTATAGGAGGTCCTTCTGTTTATGTGTTGCTTTCATTGATTAATCAATAAAGATACTGCTTGGCCTGATAGGGAAGGACTTAGGTAGCGGGGAAGACAGAACTGAATTCTGGGAGTAAGAAAGAAAATCAGAGATGGAGAGCTGCCATGGAGACGCCAGGTCAGACATGCTGAATCTTTCCCGGTAAGCCACAACCTCGTTGTGAACACACATTATTAGAAATGGGTTAAATCAAGATGTTAGAGTTAGCCAATAAGAGGCTAGAGATAATGAGTCAGTGAATTAATTAATACAATATCTGTGTGATTATTTTGGGTGTAAGCTAGGTGGCTGGGACCAAAAGCAGACCCTCTCTCCCTCCTGTTACAGCAAAGGTGATGACAGAGGCTGATTTGGGTTATATTTCAAGATAAATTCTAAGGGATTTCTTACCAGGTTAGAAGGACTAAGTGGTGAATGAAGTATCTCTAATAGTCTCTTTTTGAGCAACTTACTGGAAAGATGAAATTTTGATCAACTGAGGTACAAAATAATGTAAGACACTGAGGAACCACATTGAGTATGGACTGATCTTTAGGTATCTAAGCAGAGATCTCAAGAAAGTGGTCTGGGAGAATAGATTTCCAGTAGAACACATAGGCTGGCAATGTAGATGTAAAAGGATGTGTATATGGCATTGAGAATCACTCAGAATGATGAACTATCTGTCAGAGTGAAACAGAAAAGATGACAGAACAAATAATCATTCATGTGCTGTTTAGGCAGGAAAGAAGTTAGCAGGAAGAAGGAATAGAGCAGAATGGACTTACACAGTCCCTATATATTTAATATTCTATAATACCAAGGCTAACATATGGCCATTTATGTTTTAAGTAAAAATAAACAAATACAAATATAATTTAGAAGCATAAGAGAAACCCCTAAGAATGTAATATCTTAAAATACTAGGAAATAAAATGATGAAGGGGAAAAACCTTTAAATGCAGAAATAAATGATGCAAATGTGTCAATCAGGATGGGTCCAGAATAGCAAGCATTAGCTATAACAAAGGACAGACAGTTTTGATTCTGACATAAGTTTTATTACCTCAGAATCAGTGTTTGGAATACTGACCTAAGAGAGAACAAGGTAAAGTTAGATAGCCTGAGCTTGACTCAAATTATTGAAAAATTTTGCAGCAAAGAGAAGAGAAGATATGATTTGAAAACTGACAAAGAAAATTAAAAAAAGTTTGCAATTTTTCATACATTTATTCACATGGTTTAGACAATGAAGTAACTGAAGATCGTTTCAGTAGTTTGGATAACATTAATTTTAAAAAACAGATTCAAGGAAATGATAATTTCACAAATGATGTGTTGTCTTAAATTAATGCTTAATCAATAACACAAAGCAGCAAAATGATACTACATCAAATTAAAAAAGAAACAAAATCTGTAACCAAATAATTCATGGGTTAATAGATGGTTGTTATTATTTTATCCACGATTTATACTACAAGCAAGTGAAATTTAAAGAAGTAAAATTAATATGATTTTGACATATAATTTATTTGGCATCAGTCATCATTCTATAAACAATATCTCTCTAATTGTTTCAAAGGTGTGATCAATAAAAAGAAATTCATGCCTGGTACTGATAACCTTCCAAGTTTCCTATGGATGAAGAGGTCAATGACCTTAAAGAGAAGCTGCTATCCCCATTTTCTATCCAATATAATCTTTAACTGTTTTCTGAATAGTTATCCTTATACATATCGGTAAGTGTAACTCTCACCCCTCACTAAAGTAGCTTCTTTTTACAACCAATGAGGACTATGACAGGGATCCACAAATGGTCAAAAGACTGAGAAGTGACAGTGGGTTACACAAATCCAGTCTGTATATCCACAACACATTTACAACTGAAACTCACAGAATTTTGGGTAAGTGGGTACAGAAAGTTGAGAGGAGCCAGAGGAGCATGGCACATGCCATGAGATAGTTGTCCTTCAAAACATAAGAACACTGTACCGCTGAAACCTCAACAATACGGTTGCCTAAACAAAACTTGTATAATAAGAATACCAATAAAGATATCATTGTAGCTGATGGAAATTTTATAAGGCTACAGGCAGCTAGTGGCTGTTGAGAGAGGCAGAATCACTTTCTCCAGGGATAACTACCATGATAGGCTATTTAATCACATGAGGTCACCATTAAACATATACACATAGAAACAACATTAAGTGGACTCAGTAGGTTAATATATTTATAATACATATTACATATAATATGTTGCATAACATATATATGTTTAATAATTAGAGGAGGAATCATGGGCTTCAGAAAAATGGCAAGACACAAGAGGAATTAGAAAGAGAGAGGTGCAAGTGATATAAATACTCAGTCATGTTTGAAACTCTT
>PVIU01026996.1:0-21137 GCA_004026605.1 Ondatra zibethicus | reverse complement strand
AATCCATTTGAAGACAGGGTAGAGTGAATATATGAGCAAGGTGGTGGTCAAGATATGATGGGAAAACCAAAAGAGGCAGCTGACCTGAGCTTGTGGGAGACCACAGATTCTGGACAAGACAGCTAGGGAGCTAACATGGGACCAATGTAGGCCAACTGCATCTGGGTGACAGTTTTGTAGCTTGGTCTTTTGGGGTCAGAGTAGGACCTATCCCTGGTGCATAAGCTGGCTGTTTGGAACCTATTCCCTGTGGTAGCTTATCTTATTCAGCCTTGATGCAGAGAGGAGAAGTTTGGTCCTGCCTCAACTTGATATGCCAAACTTTGTTGATTCACACAGTAGGCCTTACCCCATCTGAATGGAGATAGGGAAGTGGATGAGGGGGATATAAGGAAAGCAAGTGGGATGAGAAGTGAATGGCAGGAGAGGAGGGAGGGGAAACTGTGGTTGGTATATAAAATTAAAAAAATGAAGAAGAAATTAAATCAAGGACATAATGCAGTTTTCTATTCACATGTCCTTCCTCATAGTACTGCATAATAGTAATCCTAAGTATTATGAGATGCAGTTAAGAGTATATCAGTACACTGAAATTCCATTATCATTAGTGTTACCTCTTGGGAAATAAATCAAAATAACATCTTACATAAAAAGTGCAACAGTGAATCAGCTGTTTAATTTGAATTCAGTTTTAGTAATGGATGATCATCTCAGTGTGTGTTTTTATGAGTATATGAGTATAAACAATTTTCTGTTTGTACCCTAACAACTTTGTCCTCAGAATATATATGTGCGTGTGTGAGTGTGTGTGTATGTGTATGATGTGTTTGTAGGATTTGTTGTTTAATCATTATTATCTTGAAATTTAATAAAATTTATAAATTTACAACATTTACCACACAATCATCCTATCTCATATGAGCCAGCCTTAAAATAGCTCAGTGTATATAAATGTACTTATTTAAATACTTTCTCATGCTTTAAAATTGAAGTGGTGAATATTTTCAAGTCTTATAGTTTCATATCCCTTGTAAAACAGCTTAGATGGCTCTGTGGTATAGGAGGTCCTTCTGTATTTCTGTTGTTTTCATTGGTTGAATAAAGAGACTGCCTTGGCCTTTTGATAGGGCAGCCCTTAGGTGGGTGGAGGAGACAGAATGAAATTCTGGGATAGAGAAGGCAGAGTCAGGGAGAGTTGCCCACCATGAAGATGCCAGTTCAGACACGCTGAATCTTTCCTGGTAAGTCACGACTCGTGGTGACACACAGATTATTAGAAACGGGTTAAACGAATATGTGAGAGTTAGCCAATAAGAAGCTATAGAGCTAATGGGCCAGGCAGTATTTCAATGAATACAGTTTCTGTGTAATTATTTCTGTGGCCAGGAGCCGGGTGGAAGGACGCAGCCCGCGCACCTCTTACTACAACTCTGTCCTTCCATCTTCACTGTCTACAAGTTACAACTCTCTCAGTCTGTTTCTCCTTCCTATGTACTTGTCTCCTTGACATATATCCCATGTCTCTGACTTGTCCAAAATCTTGGGGTCTCCAATACAATTCAGGATTGACTTTCACAGCTTTACATAGTGGCTTCTCAAAGCCTCTTGCCCTCTCAGGGACTTCAATGTAGAGAATTCACTGACATACATTGCCTGGCCTCAATAGTTTCCTTAACCATGGAAGGAAATTCTGTAATTATTTTATTCATGTAACGCCTAGGATTTCAAAGCTAGAACCACATGAAAGATTATTCAGGTTTAGTTGCCTGCTTGGGATGGAGATGGTCTCCCTTGAATCACATTAGCTGCAGCTCTCATATGTTATTGTGTTTTATGAACAGAAATATCCTTAGGCCTTTTTCTTTCACAAACTGGAAATTTAGTTGGGTGGGAACATGTCTGGATGGCCACCCTCCTTTTATTCTATTTTAGATCAGGCTTTTGCTTAGCCTCCTTATCTTCTTCAGCACAAACC
Source organism: Ondatra zibethicus (assembly GCA_004026605.1). NCBI lineage: Eukaryota > Metazoa > Chordata > Mammalia > Rodentia > Cricetidae > Ondatra > Ondatra zibethicus. The sequence continues at coordinate 19,162 of PVIU01026996.1, read as the reverse complement.
TTGGTTCCAATGATGAAATTTCTGGTGCTCCTTGACTCTTCAAACAATATTTTTTATATTTCTTTCTTCATCAGTTTTTTCTTTCATTATAGAAATAGCATAAGAGTGATTATTATTAACCACCTGACAGAATTAATGTTAGGTGGTCATGAAATCTTCTACTAAAGATATTAGTCCATTACTTTTTTGCAGGACAGTTATTCTTTATTTTACAGCTAATATCCACTTAAGAGTGAATACATATCATGTTTGTCTTTCTGGGTCTGGGTTAACTCACTCAGATTTTTTTTCTAGTTTCGTTCATTTGCATTAAAATTTCCTAGTGTTTTTGTTTGAAACAGCTGACTAATATTCCCTGTGTAAATGTATCATATTTTCTTATGCATTCCTTAGTTGAGGGACTAAGGAATTTTTTCAGGGTTCTGGCTATTACAAATAAAGCTGCCATTAACACAGTTGAGCCACTGTCCTTGTGGGAATTGAGCACTTTGGGTATATGCCCAAGAGTGATATAGCTAGTTCTTGTGGTAAATTGATTCCTAGTTCACTGAGGAACCTCCACACTGACTTCCAAAGTGCCTGTACAAGCTTGCACTTCCACCAGCAATGGAGGAATGTACTCCTTCCTCCATATCCTCTCCAGCATGAGCAGTCCCTTCTGTTTTTGATCTGGCAGATGTATGATGGAACCTCAGAGTTGTTTGGTTTTGTATTTCCCTGATGACAAAGTATAATGAACATTTCTTTAAGTGTTTCTCTACCATTTGAGATTCTTTTGTTGAGAATGCTGTTTAGAACAGTGCCCCATTTTTAATTGGATTATTTGGTTTGTTGATATCTAGTTTCTTGAATTCATTATGTTTTAGAAACCAGCCCTTGATTAGAGGTTGAGTTGGCAAAGATTTTTTCCGATTCTGTAGATTGACATTTTGTACTATTGATAGTGCCCTTTGCCATACAGAAACTTCAATTCCATGAAGTCCCATTTATTAACTGTCTATCTTAGTGTCTGTGTTATAGTTACCTTGCCAATGCATTCAAGGCTACTTCCCACTTTCTCTTCTACCATGTTCATTGTAACTGGATTTACATATGGGTCTTCTATTCAATTTCATTGATCCACCTGTCTGGTTTTGTGCCAATACCATGCAGTTTTTATTACTGTAACTCTATAGTAGAGCTTAAATCAGGGAAGGTGATGCCCCTGAAAGTGCCTTTATTGCACAGAGCTGTTTAAAGGTATCTTGGGCTTTTTCTTTTTCCATATGAAGTTGAGTGTTTTTCCTTCATGGTCTGTAAAGAACTGTGTTGGGATTTTGATGGGTATTACATTGAGTCTTTAGATTGCTTTTTGGCAAGATTGCCATTTTTACTAATTTAATCCTACCTATCCATGTGCATGAGAGAGCTTTCCACCTTCTGATTTCTTCAAATTCTTTCTTCAAAGACATGAAGCTCCTATTATTTAGGTCTTTCACTTGCTTGGTTAGAGTTCCTCAATATGTTTTATATTATTTAAAGCTATAGTAGAGGTTGTTGATTTTCTGATTTCTTTCTCAGCACATTTATCATTTGTATAAAGGAGGGATATTGAATTTTAAGTTAATCTTGTATCCAGCAATTTTACTAAAATTTTTTATCAGCTGTAAGAGTTCCCTGGTAGGGTTTTTGAGATTGTTTATCTTATAATATCATCTATGAATAATAATACTTTCACTTCCTCCTTTCCAATTTGTAACAGCTCAATTTCCTTTAGTCGTTTTATTGTTCTTGCTCGAACTTCAAGTTCTATTCTGAACAGATAAGGAGAAAGTGGACAACCATGACTTATAACTGATTTTAGTGGAATTCATTTGAGTTTCTTTCAATTTAATTTGATGTTGGCAATTGGCTTGCTGTATATTGTCTTTATTATGTTTAAGTATGTCCCTTGTATATCTGATCTCTCCAAAACTTTCATCAAGAAAGGGTGTTGGATTTTCTCAAATGCTTTTTTACCATCTAATGAGATAATCTCTTACACATTTCCTATATCGTGGAATGCGTTGACAGATTTTGTATGATGAGACATCCCTGCATCTCTGGGATGAAACTACTTGGTCATGGTGGATGATATTTTTGATGTGTTCTTGGATTTGGTTTTCCAGTATATTATTGATGATTTTTGTGTCAAAGTTCACGAAGGAGAATGTTCTGTAATTCTCTTTCTTAGTTGCATCTTTGTGTGGATTGGGTATTTTGGTAACTGTAGCCTCATAAAAAGAATTTGGCAATATTCCTCCTATTTTTATTGTGTGGATCAATTTCAGTAGTATTGGTACTACATTTTCTTTGAAATACTGGTAGAATTCTGCACTGAAACCGTCTGGTCCTGGGTTATTTTTGTTGGGAGCCTTTTGATGACTGCTTCTATTTTTCTAGGAGTTATAGATATATTTAAATTGCTTATCTGGTCTTATCCAAATTTTGGAATGTGGTACATATCCAAAAAATTGTCTATTTCTTTTACATTTTCCAATTTTTGGGAGTACAAGTTTTCAAAGTATGTCATAATGACTTTTTTAGAGTCTGCTGAACTGTCCCCCTTTTTCATTTCTGATTTTGTTGATTTGGATATTCTCCCTTGTAGCAGCAGGATGCTTGTTCATCCTGGCTGCCTAGGATCAAAATAATCACAAAGAAACTGTTATTTAAATCACCATCTCTAGCTTCTTATTGGCAAACTTTTATATATTAATTTAATCAATCACCATTAACCTGTGCATCACAATGTTGAAGCCTACCAGCAATGTTTCAGCACATCTGTCTCCAGCAGCAGCTCCATTTCTTCTCTCTGCCTCTGCCTCCTTTTTCCCAGCATTCAGTTTAGTTTTCCCTACCTCGTTCTGTTCCCCTATAGCTCTGTTATAGGCCCAAAGCAATTCCTTTATTAATCAATGGTATTCACAGCATACAGAGGAAAATCCCACATCACCTCCCCTTTTCTGTTTAAATAAAAAAGGTTTTTAACTTTAACATGGTAAAATTGCACATACAAAACAGATATCAAGCAAGAATTACAGTTACAATATTTATATATACTTTATCTTTTATCATAACTAAAGGAAACTATAACTATAAATTGTTTAACTCCATCAAAAACAATAAGTTCATTGTAAGCAACGTCCAAAACTCTAGAATTGACAGAGACATCTTGCTGCCTGGAGAGTCAACCAAAGTTCTTCTGTACCATCGGGGCATCCATCTTCAGCCTACAGGCCCATAATATCCAGAAAAGTTTTCCACGAAGCAGGAAATTTCAAAAAGAGTTCCATCTATATTGGCAGTTTGTCAGGCACTTTATTCTGTATCCTGCTGAATGTCTAGCAGACTCTTACATGAGGCAGGAACCTCAAAGGATCGTCTTAGCTTTAGACAATTCACCAGTCATTTATTTGTGAGTCCTGCATTTCCAGTTCCTCAAGGAGTGCAGAGAAGAGCCATTTCTTGCCCAAATGTCTAAACAATTCCATGCGTCGCCTCTTTGATGCCTATCTTCCTCTTGAAGTAGTTTGGTGCTGCCAGAAGCAGATGTGTCTCATAGTCATGAAAAGCTTAAGTTCTTAAAACTCTTTAAATGCCATATTCTGTAGTCTTTGTAAGATTTGAAGAATATCTATCCATCTGAAATACAACTCTATACATCTAGAAAATCTAACTAACATGACTACAAGCTTGACTATTATAGATGACTCTCTATTTACCTATATTTCTTAATTATACATTACATTTTTAAGTGAGCTGCACAAACACAATACCTTAATCAAGAGCAGAAATATATTCAAGAGCAGAAATATATATACACAGTATAACAAAATTGACCTTAAATTTCTATCAATAAACCAAAATCCATACCAATGAAAATCTTTATAGCATATCCCCCTTTAAATATAAACAAATATTTATCGACAATATTTGGGAATATGGGCATATTTCTGTCCAAATTTCTTCCTGTTGTTTATTGGGTGAAGTAATATTTGATGCATGTTCAAGGCAACCTTTCAGAAGGTCTTGGTCCATCAAAATAAATTAGTCTAGAAGCAATCTACAGGTTTTCATCCTATGTGGAAACAAAAGAAGAAACTCTTTTCCAAAACAACATTTTCTTAGACTCAAATTTTGAATTTAAGATACCTTAGAAATATATATATATATATATATATATATATATATATATATGTTGGCTTAGCTTAGCAGTCCCTGGAATCAAATGTCTCTCTGCAGTCAAAAAATTCATAGAAAACGCAATAATATACATAACCTAGACTCTGTGAATTTTCCATCTTTATGTGGCTTGTTTTTACTCTGTTACTTTTTCTACAAGTTTAATATTTACTTTAATCTATGACTATCTGTACTCTCTCTCTCTCTTTACAGACTTTGTTATTTTTAGAAAAAACATTTACTTCCTTGTATAGCTCACTGTACTTTTTTCTTCTCTCTCCCAAGCCTAGGTACATTTATCTAACACTGTGACCCATTTAGAGGTCTTTTATATCTGAATCTGTCCTATTGTGTATCTGAAATTCTTTTCTGCCTTGAAGAACTTTTAAAATGGTAAGCAACTTGGGTGTAGGGGCTCTGGATGCTGGCTCTGATTCTATCCCCACTTTTAAAATGATGGCGGTACCATTATTGGCAGCTCTGGGACTGCCAGGTAGGAGTTGTGCTCAGCACTTTAACTCTGGGAATGAGCATGCAGCACATAAATCCCTTTTATCTGAGTAATAGCTAGATATGCCATGCAGAGTATTGCACTGCCTACAAATATCTCTGTGTGTGGTGGTGGGAATCCCCATGATCTCCTGCCTCTACACTCCTAGCAGTTCTGATTCTGCTGCCTGCCCAGACTGAGGGGGTGCTGAGCTGTGGCCATGGCCTCAGCTACTTTTCCATGTGGGCATACAAGCACTCAGGCCCAAAATCTCCATTCAAATGTTCCATAGCAGACCTACAGAAAGAGTCAGAGTTTCTGCTGGCAGCACAGCCCAGAAAGCCGGCATTTCAAAACCGACACTTTTTTTTTTGCTACCATTGAATCAGGAAAACCTCTCTTAAAGGAGCTGTGGCACACATCCAGCAAACAGTAAGGAGCTGTGTACTTTGTGTCTAGAATTTCCTTTTAAGCTCTCTCAGGTTATAAGTGGATATTAGTCAACCATGTTGGTGCCAATTTGCAGCAGCAGGCCACTTGTTCTTCCCTGCCACCCAGAACCAAAATAATTACACAAAACTATATTGTTTAAATCACTGCTTGGCCCATTATCTCTAGCTTCTTATTGGCTAAATCATATATTAATTTAACCCATCTTCATTAATCTGTGCATCACCACAAGGTTGTGGCCTACCAGCAAAATTTCAACACATCTGTCTCCAGCAGCAGCTCCATGGCTTCTCTCTGACTCTGCCTCCTTTCTCCCAGCATTCAGTTTAGTTTTCTACCACCTAGCTCTGTTCTCCTATATCTCTGCTATAGGCCCAAAGCAGTTCCTTTACTAACCAATGATATTTACAGCATACAGAGGGGAATCCCACATCAATCCCTCTGCCTTTTAGTTTGCTTGAGATAGAGTTATCTACTTTGTTGGTCTTTTCAAGGAACTATCTCTTTGTTTCATTGATTCTTTGTATTGTTTTCTTTGTTTCTATTTTATTGATTTCAACCCTCAGTTTAATTATTTCCTGCCGTCTATTCCTCTTAGGTATGTCTAGTTCTTTTTGTTCTAGTGCTTTCAGGTGTGCTGTTAAGTCTTGGATGTCTCTCTCCAAATTCTTCATGAAGGCCCTTAGTGCTATGAACTTTCCTCTTAGCTCTGCTTTCATTTTGTCCCACGAGTATGTGTATGTTGTAAATTAGTTTTAATTGAATTCCATGAATTCTTTAAATTCTTTTATTATTTTTTCCTTTACCCAGTGGTAACTCAGTAGAAAATTGTTAAGTTGCCATGAGTTTGTAGGCTTTCTATTGTTTCTTTTTTATTTAAAGCCAGCATTAATCCATGGCATTCTGATAAGATACAGGGGGTTGTTTCAAATTTTTGTATCTACTGAGACTTGTTTTGTGGCTGAATGTATGTTCAAGTTTTGAAGAAGGTTCCCTGAGGTGTTGAGAAGAATATGTATTCTTTCGAGTTGTTTAAAATGTTTTGTAAATATCTGCTAGGTCCATTGAGTCATAATATCTGTTAGTTCTTTATTTCTCTGTCTAGTTTCTGTCTGGATGATCTGTCCATTGATGAGAGTCTCCTATTATTATTGTGTGGGTTTCTATGTGTGATTTAAACTTTAGTAATATTCTTTTCCAAATAGGTGTATCCTTGCAATTGTCATGTTGATGCTCAGAATTGAGAGATCAACTTACAGGATTTTTTTTCTCAGATGAATATGATATGTCCTTTTAAATCTCTTTTGATTAATTTCATTTGGAAATCTATTTTGTTAGATATTAGAATAGACAAGTTGGCTTGTTTCTTAGGTCCATTTGATTGTAAAATCTTTTTCAAACCCTTCACACTGAGGTAATGTTTATCTTTGATGTTAAGGTTTACTTCCTGTATGCAGCACAATGATGGATCCTATTTTCTTATTCATTTTATTAGTCCTTATCTTTTATTAACAAATTTATACTGATGCATATTAATGATCAGTGATTGTTAATTCCTGTTATTTTGGTGGTGGTGGTGGTGTTGGTGGTGGTAGTGGTGTGTGTGTGTGTGTGTGTGATTCCCTTCTTTGGATTTTGATGCTGTGGGATTATTTATTTTTTGTGTTTTAGTAGGTGTAGTTAGCTTCCTGGGGCTGGAGTTTTCCTTCTAGTACCTTCTATAGGGGTTAATTTTTGAATAAATATTGTTTAAACTTGATTTTGCCATGAAATATCTAGTTTTCTCCATGTGTAGTGATTGACAGTTTTGCTGGAGAAAGCAGTCTGTGTTGGCATCCATGATCTTAGAGTCTGGAAAACATCAGTCAAAGCCCTTGTGTATTTTAGCATCTCATTGAGAAGTCATTCTGATTCTAATAGGTATGCCTTCATATGTTATTTGGTCATTTTTCTCTTGCTGCTTTTAATAGTCCATTGTTTTGTATGTTTGGCATTTTGTTTATTAGGTGGTGAGAGGTTTTCCCCTTCTGACTCAATTCATTTGGTGTTCTGTAAGCTTCCTGTACCTTTATAAACGTCCTTATTTAGGTTTGGAAAGTTTTCTTCTATGATTTTATTAAGTGTATTCTCTTGGGTTTTGAGCTGTATTTCTTATATTCCTATTATTTTTATGTTTGATCTTTTCATGTTGTCCCAGATTTTCTGGATGTTTTGTATTAGGAATTTTTTTATATTTAACATTTTCTTTAACTGATAGGTCTATTTCCTTTCTTGTGTCTTCAACACCTGAGATTCTCTCTTCCATGTCTTGAGTTCTTTTGGTGATGCTTGTAACTGATGTTCATGCTCGCTTACCCAGATTTTCCATTTCCAGAATTACTTCCATTTGTGTTTTCATTATTGTTTCTATTTACATTTTCAGGTCAAATTGTTCCCTTTATCTGATTGTTTTTTCTTTGCTTTCTTTCAAGGACTTATTGTTTTCTTCCAACTATTTGTTTGTCTTTACCTCAATTACTTTAAGGAATTTGTTCATATCTTCTATAAGAACCTGTACAATCTTTATAAAGCAATTTTAAGATCATTTTCTTATGCTTCGGCTGTGTTGGATTGTTCAGATCTTGATGATATAGAATTGCTGGGTTCTGGTGATGCCATATTGCCCTTTGTGTTATTGATTCTTTTCTTACACGAAGGCAACTTATAAAATAAAGTTATTTTGTGTTTCTTGCTCCAGAGGGATAAGAGTCCATCATCACCATCATGGAAGCAATCAGGAATGGTGCTGAAGCAACCGCTAAGATTCACATACAGAAAATAGAGAAAGTTCACTGTGGATGAGCAGGTTTTGAATCCTTAAGAATTGAGCAAGTAACACATCATTCAACAAGACCAACCCTCTTATCTCTTTCCAAACAGTCACCAACTAGATATCAGATCCTCAAATGACCCACTTATGTGGGAGCATTTTACTTAAATACACAGTGTAATAATAAATGTCCTAGTTATAGTTAAGTAGTCCAGCTTCTTATTCTTGGAATGTGACTAGTTGTTTCTGTCTATATTAATAGCTGTCTTCTGCACAAAGATTCTTTCTTTGGTGAGGGTTGAGACATGACTAAGCCTATGGATATAAAGATAAGTATAAGAAGCAGTTTAATACTATTATCATTCAACAAAGAATTTAAGTTCTCACTTGGGACTAATGATCTTCCCAGTCACAGGTCCTAGACTGAGTTAACGGTAACAGGTATGAATTTCATTATATAGAGCAGGCCTTAAATTCCAAAAGAATATGGCTGGTTACTTTCATAACATTGTGACATTATTGCAACAGTGAGAACATCTTTCCAGATCAGTAGTTATTCTAGATTTTATGGACCACAGATGGATAAAACTATTGACTACTTTTCTTGACATGGTAATAGGTATATTGCCCTCCAGTAATATGCAGGCTAGCCATTAGGAATGAACCTATCAGTTCAGCATCAGTGTGATTTATCCATTACTCAATACTTCTATTACTCAAAATGTGTTTTGAATATTTTTCTTTCAGGTCAAGACAACCTAAAGCACTCTGAGAAGAGGGAACCTCAGTTAAGTAAAATGCTTCCATAAGATCAGGCTGAATGGCAAGCCACTAGGGCATTTTGTCAGTGATTGATGTCGAAAAGTCCAGTCAATTGTGGGCGGGAACATCCCAGGGCTAAACATCTTGGGTAAGAGAATGAACCAGCCAGAGAAAGCAAGTCAATAAGCAGTATTCCTCCATGGCTTCTGCATTAGCTCCTGCCTCCAAGTACCTGCTCTGTTTGATTTCATCTTAATTGCCTTCAATAATGAATAGTGATATGGATGTGTTAAGTCAAATAAACCCTGTCCTCCCCAAGTTAATTTTTGTCATAGTATTTCATCACAGCAATATTAAACCTAACTAGGACACAATATATTCAGAACTATGATCTTATCAAGTTCAGGAAGGGAATTAAGTAAACTGTCAATAGCCTATAATATTTAGAGGGTTTGTATTGAGAAAAAGGATCTTATCAAGTTTGGGAAGGCAATTAAATGAAAGGCTATAAGATCTAAAAGGTTTATAGAACCATCTATGAACAACAATTCAAAAAACTTTAATACCTGGTGTTTGGCTGTTGATTTGGTACCCGATATTGTCTAGTGAAGGCATTGTCCCTATTAGAAGATGACTCCATTTAAACTTCTTTTAAAAGAAACTATTACAATAGTGGATTTTCCTGTGACTTTTTCAAAAGTCTTTAGTAGAAATGAAGAAATGGTTAAGCAGTTAAGAGTTTTCAGTGGTATTCCAGAAGACCTGATTTCAGTTCCTAGTAGCCATGTTGCTAATTTACAACTACCTCTAACTATCTCCAAAAGATCTGATATCTTCTTCTGACCTATGCTGGTATCTGAAATCATACTTGCATGATATCCCACACAGACATACATAGACATATAGTTACTTTTTAAAACAAAGGTCTTCAGTGTTATCAATTCATTCCCATACTCAGTCATCTAACCTGTGCCCCTATGGTACTCTTAATCCTTCCTGTTTTGTTATTGCCCATTTTTCCTTCTTATTACCTATGTTCTATCCCCATCCCTTGACTTCTCATGGTGCCTCATTACCTTTTGTACTTATATGGGTATTCCAATTTAAACACACATCTAAATATTTAAAACTAACATCTACATGTGACAGAATACATCACCTTTGTCTTTCTGGATAAGGATTACTTCAGTGTGAATGATTGCTTCCAGTTCTATCCATTTTGATGATTCAATAATTTCATAATTTAAGTTGTTTAAAGATTAATAAAACCCCATTGTGTATTTTACCACATTTTCATTATCTATTCATCAAATGATGAATGATGTGGGATTCCCCTCTGTATTCTGTGAATATGTTTTATTGCCATTGGTTAATAAAAAAAAGATGCTTTCAGCCATTTACTTAGCAGAGTAAAGTCAGGTAAAAAAAATCTAAATAGAGATGTAGAAAGAGAGAGTAGGCAGAGTCAGAGAGATACCATGAAGATGCTGAAGGAGACAGATGCCCTGGAACCTTACTGGTAAACCACAAACCCCATGGTAATTATAAAATAATAGAAATTGGTTAATTTAAGATGTAAGAGTTAGTTAATAAGAAGCCTAAGCTAACTGGCCAAGAAGTGTTGTAATTAATACAGTTTCTGTGTGATTATTTTGGGTCTAGGTGGCTGGGAACAAATGAACGTCTCTTCCTACACATGAATATCTAGTCTATTTTCATTTGCGGACTACAGTGAACAGAACAGTGATGATCATGGATGAGCAAGTATCTCTATGGTAAGGTATGGGATAATTTGAGTATATTTACATTAGTGGTTCAGCTGAATCATATGGTAGATATGTGTATGGCTTTAAGGAATCTCTCTACTGATTTTCACAGTGGCTGCACCAGTTTTCTCTCCCATCAAAATAACTAAGTGTTCCTATTTCTTTACCTTCATGTCATCATTTGCAGCCATTTTTTAAAAGTGTTAGTTGTTTTGATGTGGGTAAGATAAAAATCTCAAAGTAGTTTTAATTCCAATGTTCCTAGTAGGTAAGGATGCTGAATATTTAAAAAAAAATTCTCAGTCATTTGTATTTCTTCTGAGAATTCTCTATTCTTACACTCCAGTTTTGAGCTAGGTAGTTTGGCTTCTTTGTGTTTGTGCCTTTTTGGTTCTTTGAATATTCTAGATACCAAACTTTTGTTTTATATCTGGTATAGAATTTTCCACAAAAGCTGCCTCTTCACTTGAATGATGGTCCTCTTTGCTTTATAGTGCCTTTTTTGTTGTTTTATGAAGACCCATTTGTCAGAATATTATGCTACTGTTATTTTGTTCAAGAATCTCTTTCCTAGTCTTATAAGTTATGCGTTCAAGTTGTTCTTATAGATTCAAATACATTTTCCTCTTCAAGGATTGTTTTTAAAAATTTATTTTGGCTCCACTCAAAAAGTCACTGACTACACACTAATTACAAAATATATAAAAAGAAAGAAAATTTTCTGTGAAAGATAAAGGGTTTTTTTTTTTGTTTTTTCGAGACAAGGTTTCTCTGTAGCTTTGGTGGCTATCCTGGAACTAGCTCTTGTAGACCAGGCTGACCTCAAACTCACAGAGATCCACCTGCCTCTGCCTCCTAAGTGCTGAGATTAAAGGCATGCACCACCACTGCCTGGCATGAAGGTTTTAAAAATATATGGAATATGTATATTTTAAAGTAGGTTATGTTAATAACCTGTCAATCATGGAACATATAGATTATCTGTAGCTAAAGTACTTCACAGAAGTTATATTGACTTTATAGAATAAGGTATTCTCTTACTTTATTAGTCCCCCTTTATTTCTTCCTGTACAAAATATTCCAAAAGAAATAACACTAATGACCAGACAATAACATTTTGTATGTGTCTGTGCCATTAATCAACATACTTGAATCCAATTGAGCTATTATTTAACCACATTTAAATCCCGATTGCATTTTATTCTGCATTGGCAGTGTTCACAATGTGATCTTCAGTGGAATGTATTTTAAGCATTCTCATGCAGGCATGGTCATTATTTGTATTCTGTACTGTGAGCAGTAAATCATGTGGAAGATGGGTAGATGTAGAATTCCAGGATCCAAAATTCCCTTTCTTTCATTTTCATTTTATACTTTATTGTTTCTTAAGGATGTAAAGGAAATTTATTATATATCTACATCTGGAAAATAAACATATTACCATGATAATCTCTCATTGATCTATCACTTTCAAGTGCATCTAATGATATCATCTCATGTCCTTTTACTCTGGTAAGTCACCGTAAAGTAGTTTATATATGTACAGATATCTTGGTAGAGGTCAGGAGTAAATCTGGAAAACACTAAAGGGATTTTATTATTTGAGTCCCATCTCTGGAAGCTCTTCTCATTTTCTTATGAAATGGTCTTGATCACTTGTACTTAATGCCTGTCCCTTAGTAGTATGAAGCTCTATTAAAAGTAATCATTTTTTAAAAAAAAATCTTTTCCAGTAAAAATAAGAAATTTTTGTTATTGGGCATCAAAACATAGCAAATATAGTATGTTCCCTTCTCTTCTGCTTGCCAGCCAGAGACTATGACATATTCTTCAGTGCCATATAACATTAAAAACCATATGATTCTAAATCAGATAAACATGGTTTGAATTCTAGTTTTCCAACTATAGGCTTATGTCCTTAGGCAGTGTTTTCAGTAGGGGTGAATGTGTTCCCTGCACCATCCTGGAAGTATATAGAAATACCTTACATATTTTGGGTTATAATAGCAGGTGAGTACCAGTATTTCTACAAAGTAGAATTATAATTAGAGTATATCTTACAGGTAGCATGATACCAGGGCACTTAAGCTTTGGGGCTTCTGAAGCTGAGATAAAGGGCCTTGACAAAGTTTGCAATGAGTTTTTGGGAGTGCTCACTAATAGACTGTCTGCAGTGTTGGATCTGGCTGTGATTGAAGCTTCAAAGTAATCCATTCAAATCCATGGCCCAATTTCTCAGTGTCCATAAAGAGTATGAATTGCTCTTCAATGTGTTCTATAGAATTGAACCTGAGGTGAACTCTTAGGATATAGGCAACACCACTCTTGGCTTGTTTGCATGTACATGTTCTGGGAATTCTTGTGTATTTTAAGAGCCCCAATGACCCTCTTCACTATAAGCTCCCAGATGCCTTAGGTTAGGTTCAATAAGAACCTCTTCTGTGTCTTGGCAAAAGTATAGAGCAATAAAGAAGCATTGCCATGAAGTCAAGAGAGTCATAGGAACAAAAGACAGTATAATCCCTGCTTTCCGTAAGCCTGTAAATTCTAGGGTTCTTTGACAATGAAAATTAATGACTGTGGGCAGATTGCTATGATCCTTACAGTTTTTAAACTAAAATTAATCAAATTGCAAGATGCTTTACCTTATGAAGTCACACTGATGAAGACAGCATGATACTGATACAAAGACAGAGATCTGGACCAATAGAATGGAAAGAAACATAGAATGAAGTCTACACAGTAGGGATAATTAGCTGATTTTCATCAAATGTGTTAGTAACAAAATTTTTAAAGACATAAACAGGTACAGAAAACATAAAATTTAATTGCTCAATATAATTTTTCTTGAGGGAAATGCAAATAAAAACAACAGTGAGATACCATTTACTCAAGCTATAGTGAGCATTATAAATTTTTAAAATAACACATGATAGAAAAAAAGTGGAGCAAGAAAAACATCTGTACATGCAGAGGAAATAGGTCTTAGTGTCATTGTTGATGGCTTCTCATTCTGCATGTATTATCTTTTTGGGAACCTAGTCGATTCGGATGCACACCTTCCTAGGACAGGATGGAGGGGGGAGGGCCTTGGACTTCCCACAGTGCTGGGCACCATGCCCTCTTTTAAGGAAGCAGCGGGAGGGGGGAGCGGGAGGTGACTGGGAGAAGGGGAGAAAATGTAAATTCTTTTTTTTTTGAAGGGAAAAAAAAATAAAAGAATATGGGAAAAAAAAGAAGCCTGAGCTAATAGGCCAATCAGTTTAAAATTTAAAAAAAAAGAAAAACATCTGTACAATGTTGGTGGTAGTATAAATCTGTTTGGCTATTATGGAGAACTATGATAACTTTTCTCCAACTCTAAATTAAAACTGGAAATTCTATATGGCCCTGATAATTTATGTCTGGCATCTACTTAAAGAAAATTAAAACTAAACACAAAAGATGTTATACTTTGTCATTATTACTTCATTATTATTCACAGTAACTGTAATATGAAACCAGCCCATATGTCCAACAGCAGATGAACAGATAACACAAATGAGGTATTGTTATTTAGCTATAAAGAAGAATGAAAATCCTATCACTATCTTACCTCCCCATTAAATTCACTGGCAAAGATAGTATTGGCCAACAGAGTCTTCATCACATCTGCATTATTCTCAAGCTGACAACTCTGTACCCTAGCTCTACTTTAAATACACATTGTGGTGACATTAGACCCACCCTGATAAGACAAAGCAACCTCTTTGCTTACAAATGGTTTATTTGCAATTTTAATTCCAATCAAAATGACTTTTTGGCATCTAGCAACAAATATACATGTCTATGTTTGAGAATATAGATATTTCCATGGGCAATTACTATTACTACTACACCTTCTTCTAGCAATCATGTAAGTGACAATGAAATTGTTTCATTCCAAAGAAGATTCAAGTGACCTACCACCATTGGATAACAAATTCATTTTCTAAATACTTTTAAAGAATTTATTGTAATTATTTTAGTATATGTATGTGGGGTGGGCATAAGTACAGGTCACTATGAATTCACAAGGAGGCCAGAGACATGAGGTCACTATGAATTCACAAGGTCAATATGTGACATAGTACAGGTCACTATGAATTCACAAGGAGGCTGGAGTTACAGACAACTTTGAGACCTGATAATGGGTCTTGGGATGGTGTTCATTTACTGGCTGCCCAGACTCCCAAAATAATCACACAGAAACTATATTATTTGCAATACTGTTTGGCCAATAGCTTAACCATATTGTTAGCTAGCTCTTACATATAGAATTAACCCATTTCCATTATCTTATATTTTACCATGAGCTTCATGGCCTACCAGCAAGGATCGAGCTGGCAGCTTGTATCCTTCTCCTCTGGCAGCTACATGGCATCTCTGACTCTGCCTTCTTTCTCCAAGCATTCAGTTTAGTTTTCCCTATCTACTCTGCCCTATCACAGGCCAAGCAAGCTTCATTTCTCATTAATCAATAAAAGCAATACATATACAGAAGAATTTTTCACACAATTTCTACTTTTCTGCTTAAATAAAAAAGGTTTTAACATAGTAAAATTACATATAACAAAACAGATATCAAGCAAGAATTATAGTTACAATATTTATGTCTACTTTATCTCTTATCATTACTAAGGAAAACTTCAACTAAAACTATCTATTCTTCAATTCTATCAAAGACTCCAGAAGGATATAATATTACCTAAGTAAACGGGAAGCATATTGTAAGCAACTTTATGAAGTGGGAGTCCCCTCTGTGTGTAGTGATTTCCATTAATGAATAAAGAAACTGCCTTGGCCTGTTGATAGGAAATAACTTAGGTAGGCATGGAAGACAGGACTGAATTCTGGAAGGAAGAAGATAGAATAAGGGAGATGCCATGTATCTGCCACCAGAGATAGACATGCTGAATTTTTGCCGGTAAGCCACTGCCATGTGGCATTATACAGATTAATAGAAATGGGTTAAATTAAGAGGTAAGAGTTAGCCAATAAGAAGCTAGAGTTAATGGGCCAAGCAGTGATTTAATTAATAAAGTTTCTTTTTTTAAAATATTCTTTTATTTTTTCCATTCAAAAAAATTTACATTTCCTCCCCTTCTCCCAGTCCCCTCCAGCTCCCCCCTCCTCCCTCCCGCTGCCTCCCCAAAAGAGGGCATGGTGCCCCACCCTGTGGGAAGACCAAGGCCCTCCCTCCTCCATCCCAGCCCAGGAAGGCGTGCATCCAAACAGACCAGGCTCCCAAAAAGACTACACATGCAGAAGAGACAAGTCCTAGCGTCACCGCCGATGGCCTTTCAGTCTGCCCCCATTGGCAGCCACATCCAGAGAGTCCAGCCTTATCACATGCCTGTTCAGTCCCGGTCCAGCTGGACCTGGCGAGCTCCCACCAGACCAGGCACACCTTCTCAGTGGGTGGTCCAGTCCCCCACGGTCCCAACTTCCCTGCCCATCTCCTCCCACCCTTTGCTCCTCTACTGGACCTTGGGAGCTCAATCCATTGCTCCAATGCAAATGTGGGTCTCTGTCTCCATCTCCATCCATCGGACAAAATTTCCATGGTGGTGATCAAGACATTCATCAGTGTGACCATGGGACAATGCTAGCCCCGGCACCCTTTCCACTGCTGGCCAAGGACCTAGCTGGGGACATCCCCATGGACACCTGGGCTCCCCTCCAGAGGCAAGCATCCCGCAAGTCCCAAAATGACTCCCCCAATGCAGACACCCCATTCCCTTCTCCAATATCCACCTTTTCTCCATCTCCACCCTCCCACTCCCCCAAGCTCTCCCAGTCCCACCCCTCCCCTCTCCCTACCCCTCTCCCCCATCCCCCACTCCCACTTCTATGGCCGCCCCTGTATTCCCAACCTTTGCCCAGCAATCCTGCTTGCCTCCAATTTCCAAGAGGATCTACACATGTTTTTCTTTGGGTTCATCCTGCTACCTGGCTTCTCTGGGATTGCGAGCCACAAGCTCAGCATCCTTTGTTTTATGGCTAGGGTACACTAATGAGTGAGTAGATACCATAATCGTCTTTTTGGGTCTGGGCCACCTCACTCAGGAGAGTATTCTATTTCCATCCATTTGCATGCAAAATTCAACATGTCATTGTTTTTCACCGCTGTGTAGTACTCCAATGTGTATATATTCCACACTTTCTTGATCCATTCTTCCATTGAGGGGCACCTCGGTTGTTTCCAGGTTCTGGCTATTACAAATAATGCTGCTATGAACATAGTTGCACAAATGCTTTTATAGTATGATTGGGCATCATTTGGGTATATTCCCAAGAGTGGCACTGCAGGATCCTGATGTAGGTAGATTCCCAATTTCCTGAGAAACTGCCACACTGACCCCCAAAGTGGCTGCACAAGTTTGCATTCCCACCAGCAATGGACGAGTGTTCCCATTACTCCACATCCTCTCCAGCACAGGCTATCATTGGTGTTTTTGATTTTAGCCATTCTGACAGGTGTAAGATGGTATCTCAAAGTTGTTTTGACTTGCATCTCCCTGATTGCTAAGGAAGTTGAACATGACCTTAAGCATCCCTCGGCCATTTGAACTTCTTCTGTTGAGAAATCTCTGTTCAGATCACTACCCCACCTTTTAATTGGGTAATTTAGCATTTTAATGTCTAGTTTCTTGAGTTCCCTGTATATTTTGGAGATCAGACCTTTGTCCAATGTGGGGGTTTGTGAAGATCTTCTCCCATTCACTAGGAGGCCCTTTTGTGTCAATGACAGTGGCCCTTGCTTTACAGAAGCTTGTCAGTTTCAGGAGGTCCCATCTATTCATTGTTGCTCTCACTGTCTGCACCACTGGGGTTCCACACAGGATGTGGTCTCCAATGCCCATGCACTGCAGGCCACTTCCCACCCTCTACTCCACCAGGCTAAGTGTGGTCGGATCTGTACTGAGGTTTTCAATCCATTTGGACTCGAGTTCTATGCATGGAGATAGATAAGGATCTATTTCCATTCTCCTACAGGTTGACATCCAGTTATGAGAGCACCATCTGTTAAAGATGCTTTCATTCTTCCATTGTATACTTCTAGCCTCTTTGTTAAATATGAAGTGTTCATGGGTTTGTGGATTAATATCAGGGTCTTCGATTCAATTCCATCGGTCAATGTCTATGCTTCCATGCCAATACCAAGCTGTTTTCATTACTGTAGCCCTGCAACAGAGTTTGAAGTCAGGGATGGCAATACCCCCTAAAGTTCCTTTATTGTATAGGATTGTTTTGGCTATCCTGGGCTTTTTGTTTTTCCATATAAAGATGATTATTGTTCTCTCAAGGTGTGTGAAGAATTTTGTTGCGATTTTGATGGGGATTGCATTGAATCTATAGACTGCCCTTGGTAGAATTGCCATTTTTACTATATTGATCATACCAATCCAGGAGCATGGGAGATCCTTCCATTTTCTGGTATCCTCTTCAATTTCTTTCTTCAAGGTCGTAAAGATCTTATTAAATACATCTTTTACTTCCTTGGTTAGTGTTACCCCAAGATACTTTATGCTATTTGTGGCTATCATGTAGGGTGATGCTTCTCTGATTTCCCTCTCTGTTTCTTTATCCTTTGTGTATAGGAGGGCTACTGATTTTTTTGAGTTGATCTTGTATACTGCAACATCACTGAAGGTGTTTATTAGCTGTGGAAGTTCTTTGGTAGAGTTTTTGTGGTCACGTAGGTACACTATCATATCATCTGCAAATAACGAAAGTTTGACTTCTTCCTTTCCACTTCGAATCCCCAAGATCTCCTTATTCTGTCTTATAGCTATTGCTAGAAATTCAAGCACTTTATTAAAGAGATATGGGGAGAGTGGAGAGCCCTGTCTTGTTCTTGATTTTAGTGTAATCGCTTTAAGTTTCCCTCCATTTCATTTGATGGTAGCTGTTGGCTTGCTGTATATTGCTTTTATTATATTTAGATATGAACCTTGTATACCTAATCTCTCCAAGACCTTTATCATAAAGGGGTGGTGAATTTTGTCAAATACTTTTCAACATCTAATGAAATGATCATATGGTTTTTTCTTTCAGTTTATTTATATGATGGATTACATTAATAGATTTCCGTATGTTGAGCCACCCTGCATCTCTGGTATGAAGCCTACTTGATCATAATGGATGATATTTTTGATGTGTTCTTGGATTCGGTTTGCCAGTATTTTATTGAGAATTTTTGCATCGATGTTCATGAGTGAAATTGGTCTGTAATTCTCTTTCATGGTTGCGTCTTTGTGTGGTTTTGGTATCAGGGTAACTCTAGCTTCATGAAAAGATTTTCGCAATGACCCTTCTGTTTCTAGTATATGAAACACCTTAAGGAGTATAGGTATTAGCTCTTCCTGGAAGTTTTGGTAGAATTCTGCATTAAAACCCATCTGGTCCTGGGCTTTTTTTGGTTGTTAGGTTTTTTTTTTGTTTGTTTGTTTTGTTTTGTTTCTTTTTTTCCCATAGGTTACTTTTTTATTTATTTATTTATTTTTTCCATACATTGTTTTGTTTTATTTTTTCCATTCAAGAACATAATTAAAGAAATAATTTTTTTTTCCTTTCTTCCCCTTCTCCCGGTCCCCTCCCACTACCCCACCACCCCTCCTCCCTCCCCCTTCTTCCTTGAAAGAGGGCATGGTGCCCTGC
>PVIU01026995.1:0-21140 GCA_004026605.1 Ondatra zibethicus | reverse complement strand
AGCAGAAGAATCTTCATCCGGCGACGGATGGAGATAGAGACAGAGACCCATGTTGGAACACTGGACTGAGCTCCCAAGGCCCAGTTGAAGAGCAGAAGGAGGGAGAAGATGAACACAGAAGTCAGAACCGCAACGGATTCGTCCATCCATTGAGATGGTGTGCCTGATCTAGTGGGAGCTCACCAAGGCCAGCTGGACTGGGACTGAACGAGCATGTGATCGAAACAGACTCTCTGAATATGACTGACAATGGGGAATGACTGAGAAGCCAATGATAATGGCACTGGGATTTGATTCTACTGCATGTACTGGCTTTTTGGGACCCTAGTCAGTTTGGATTCACACCTTCCTAGGCCTGGATGGAGGCGAGAGGTCCTTGGGCTTCCCACAGGGCAGGGTAACCTGCCCTCTCTTAGGACTGGAGGGGAAAAGGGGAGGGGGAGTGGGGAAGCGGGAGGGAAATGGGAGGAGCGGAGGAGGTGGAAATTTTGAATGGTACTATTTATAATGCAATAATAAAAAATTAAATGTAAAAAAAGATTATTTTCGCTGGGTTTGTTTTCCTATGAAGAAAACTATTCATTCTGTAATTTAGAAAGTGTCTTGACTCCCACAAAATCTAATAGATTAGATCACATAGGTATGAAGAAGTGAAAACAGTTAAATTTAGTTTTACTTTCCACAGTGGATAACAGTGTGTAACCATCTGTGGGTTTTATTATGAGATAGAAACTGTTTTATGTTTTTCCCCTTTTTGTTTATTTCTCAACATTAGGAAAGAAGTGCACTATTATCCAGATATTTTTAAGAAAGGACCCTGAGACTCAGAGAATTCAATTATTTTAATGTTCAAAATCAAAAGGATCATTAGTAACAAGGCAAAAATTCAACCCGGCCCTGAGAAGGCAGCATCCACGACAATAAGCTCCACTCTTTTTCCATTGGTTTATAGGACATGACCTTATAAACATAAAATCACAAAGAATTAATTCCAGCTATTTATTTGATGCCACTTTACTTAATAATTTAGTTTCTCTTATTCACATGGGGATTTCCTTACTTAGAGTCTAGTCTGTGAAGTTAATGGGGAAGTAAATCCATCAGAATTGCCATCTGCTAGCCTTCTCGCTGTAGTGTGATATTAGCATGATAATAGCTAATACAAAATAGTCTTTTCAAAATTCTTCAGGGACTTTGCAAAGGTACCAGCATTTCTGTCCAACTTCGTTTCCTTGGAAGGTGTACTTCCTCCAAGAAAGTATTATTTTAAAACCTTCTGATAGTAAGTAAAGAACATTTTGAATCTTCTCAATACAAAGAAATAAAAAATGTTTGAAGTGATGAACATGCTAATTGCCAAGATCAGATCTTTACACATTGTACATGTATATTGAGATATAACATTATATCCCATAAATATATAAAATGACTATGTGTCTGAGTTAGGTTTTCTATTACTATAATAAAACACCATAAACAAAAGCAACTCGTGTAGGAAAAGGTTTTTTCAACTTACAGTTCTTTTGTCACTGAGAAAGTCAGGGTAGGAATTCAAAGCAGGAATCTGGAAGAAGGAATTGAACAGAAACCATGGAAGAATGTTGCATACTGATGTGCTCAGTTTGCTTTCTTATACCACCCAAGACTACCAGCATGGGGCGACAACACACACAGTGAGCTGGAACTTTCCACATGGATCATTAATCAAGAAGTTGCTCCACAGATTTGCCTATAAGCAATCGAAAGGAGGCATTCCCTCAATAAGGATGTGTCCAGTTGACTAAAACCCCAACCAGGACAATGTTCACTAAAAAGAAAATTTTAATATACAAGCTCTTTCTAAAAGTTGAGAGAGGTTGGTGGAGCAACAGAGGGCTAAAAACTGGAACTTGAAAGAAATGGGATAAGAGGGAGGGAGGTGGATGGAGGGATGAAGGGACAGAACTATAGAAAAGAAGCAAGAGAGAAATGAAAAAATAATAAATGAATGGATGAAGGGATGGAAGAAGTTGATGGGTTGAATAAAATTTGCATTGATTAAGAAAAGACAGCAGAAAGAGCAAACTAGAAATACATACTGTTTAGAGAATGTGCTTTCTGGAATAGTACTAGATCAAAGACCCTTGGAGCCTAAAAGTTTGCTTTTAATATGTCTCATTAAATCCTGCAGTAAAACAATTATGATTTCTACAGCATTTGGCAGTTTCTTTTAGACTCCTCATTTTTCCAGATTATTCTTCTGTCAACTGGCATCCAGTCTGGGTGTAAGTTCTTGAAAAAATAGCCAAAATATAGGAAAGCACAAAGAGTGATAAAGAGTTATGGGGGAGCAGAGAGGTTTTAAGTTATAGATGGGAGAAAAAAAGGCTACCATGGTGGATCTGGAGAGATGACTCAGTGGTTAAGAAGACTTATTGATCTTCTAGAGGATTCAATTCTTAGCACCAAAATGGTGACTCACAACTGCTTATACCTCCAGTTTCAAGGGATCAATGACCCTCTTTTGACCTCTTTGCACTCCTACATGCATGTTGTAGACATACATATACTCACATAACATTAATAAAATGCACACAAGTTTAAATGAATAAACAGTTCTTTAAAAAACACTAGCATTGTGTGTCAGGCTGCTTTTGCTTCCTGTAACAAACATAAATCACAGAAATGAGGTTTGTTTCTAAGGTTTCAGAACATGGCTGAAAGGACTTACTGATATTGGCCTATGATAGAATAGGACATCTTGGCAGGAGTATGTATGCAATGGAAGAGGCCTATTCACCTCATAGCTAGGAATTTTAAGAGTAAGTAAAAGGGGCTGAACCAAAAAAGGCCCTTCAATAGCATATACCCAGATACTGAAATACCTCCCACTGTCATGCTTCTTAGAAATTCTACCACCTCCACATCCTAGGCAACAAAGACTTTATTTAACACATGGGCATTTGGAATATTTGTCTAAACCACAGCCTATGGGAAAGAAAATAGGTGGATTTTTTTGGTTGTTTATCTTTTGTATTTCTACATTGCCTTAAAGAGCAGAAAGAGTAACAACTGCTAACCTCAATTGCTCTATTCCTTATATGTTATGAGCAAATTAGTTTTGTAGTTCATCTCAGCAGCAAATAGGAAATATTGAATGGCCACCTAAGACTCCAGGTTCTGAGTACATGGAATTGTTATGTCAAAATAGCTTTATTTGAATATGTCATGACAAAAATAAACCTGTGTTTACTATCCATTTTCTGAATAACAATAATTTCTAAACTATTATGAAATTTGCCTTTTTCCAAAAGAAGAATAGTGGGCATGTCTAAAGCTTTCAGTAAGAGACAGAGTCAGATCTGATTTCTATACTGTGTTCCTTTCAAAATATTTTTTAAACCATTTATTCTTCTCTCATACAACACAACCTGACCATAGCCTTCCGTCCTTCCCCTCAGCTCAGTCCTCTCCACTTATCCTCTTCCCCAGATCCACTGCTCCTCTGTTTCCCTTTAGAAAAGAAAACCCTCCCAGTGATATCAACTGAACAGTACATAACAAGATGAAACAATACTAGACACAAATCCTCATATCAAAGCTGGATGAGGCAACCCAATAGGAGGAAAAGGGTCCCAAGAGCAGGCAAAAGAGTCAGAGACACCCCCACTTCCACCATTAGGAATGCCACAAAAACCCCAAACTAAGCAACCACAGCATGTATGCAGAATGTTTTATGACAGTTTTAACAATTACTGCAAGGTTATTGGACTAACATGATTGTAAGTTACTATTGTAGTACTCTAGAGGCTGAATGAATGTCTACAACAGGTCAATCAAGTATCATCCCTTGTGGAAGTTCTGGAGACCATTTATATTTATTTATTTATTTGCTTGCTTGTTTATTTGCCTTTTACAATTTCTAAAGTCTTCACTTGGATCTTAGCTCATTCTTGTATCTTCAAAGCCAGCAGTGTGGTCTCTACACCCCTCTGAAATTATATTGAATTCACCAGAATAATCAAGGATAATCTCACTAACTCAAGATCCCTAAATTAATCATGTTTATACCATCTCTTTTGCCATGTAGGGTAAAGTATTCATAAACTGTTAAGATTAAGATTTGAATAGAATTGGTGTTGTTGTTCAGCTTACTGAATGCAGCTTTGGCTTAAGGACAACTTGTTAAATTATAATATATAAATTCCAGGGTATATATCCAAGGAAATCAGAGCTCAAGTATATTACAGACACCTAAGCAACAATATTTATCAAAGCATTAGTCACAACATTGAAGTCATAGAATCAGTCTAGGTACCCAATCACAGATGAAGTGAATAATGAAAATGTGGTATATGTACTCAGTGGAATTTTATTTAATCAAAAAGTAGAGCAAAATCATGTTGTTTTTAGGAGAACTGAAGGAACCGGACATCATAAGTGAAATAATCCAGCCCTCCCAAAAGGACAAGAAGTTAATATTTTTCTTGTATATAGAACATAAAAGAGTATGGAAAGGACATTGTTTTGAGAATATTCTGTCTAAAGGGGTGCTAAGCAACCACTATTCTCCAACTAATTTTGATTCAACCAAATATCACTGTGGGGAACCAATAAATTTATTATTTATTAGGGTTCCTTACAAAGCATGGGCAAGGGGTTATGGGCAGGACCATGGATGATTTTAAAACAACTTTAATAGACCCCCTTCCTCTAGTTTTCCATAGCCTTTAAACTCTAGCCCCGAGGCTGCATGTAATTAGGGCAGTATAGCATAAAACTTGTTGGTGAGGCTCCAATAGCTGTCACTACCACCTACTTTTTAAAGGGGGTGTCAACAATCCACATGCCAGCTGATCTTTTGAAGTAGGTACAACTGATCTAATGAAAATGGTAGCTACTTAGCTTGGCGAATATGCTGCACATCAGATATTCAAGTAAACAAAGGACCATAAGGACAAAGAATAGTGATCAAGGGAAAGGTAAAGGAGTGATAAGTGAGAAAAATGGCAAGATGAAGATGAACAAAGTATGCTATATGTATATGTGAAACTTAAAAAAGAAACCATTATTTCCATTTTTTAGGTTTATTTGTTTTTATCTTATGTGTATGAGTGTTTATCTGAATGTCTGTGTATCACATACTTGCAGTGTTCACAGAGGCAAGAAGAGAGCATCAGAAGCCCTGGAACTAGAGTTACAGACAGTTATGAGTCCCCATGAGAGTACAGGGAATTGAACCTTTGTCCTCAGAAAGAGCACCCTGTAATTTTAAAAGCTGAGCCATTTCTTCATCCCAGAAATCATTACTTTAAAAATATAGCATATATGAATATACTTATCCATTAATGTCATATAATACATTTGCTATATTGGATATGAAGTGTGTATGTGTGTTCTTTAGTACTGATAGCTTTTTAAAGATGTCATTTGTGCCTGATTCTATGGCTGAGATATATGGATAGTCTAAGAAAATAGGTGTTTCTATAGATTCATAACTTCTTGGCCTGTTGTTCATGAGCAAAGAAATTCTCCACAGTCTATCTGATGTCCTCTTCTGACTTCCATGGGCAGCAGGCACAAATGTGATAAACAGACTTACATTGAGACAATAATCTCATACATAGGACTGGAGAGATTAATCAGCAGTTAAGAGCACTGGTTGCTCTTCCAGAAGTCCTGAGTTCAATTCCCAACAACCGCATGGTAGCTCACAACATCTATATGGGGACCTGATGTCCTCTTTTGGCATAAACCTGCAAATGCAGATAGATAATATAAACAAATAAATAAATTCTTCTTGAAAAACACTTGTATGTTGGTGGAGGCTGCTTGTTCATTCCTGGCTGCTTAGACCTGAAATAATCATTCAGAAACTATATTATTTGCAAAACTGTTTGGCCAATATCTTAAACATAGCCAGAAATATCTGGCTAACTCTTCTATC
The DNA here is from genome assembly GCA_004026605.1 of Ondatra zibethicus. NCBI lineage: Eukaryota > Metazoa > Chordata > Mammalia > Rodentia > Cricetidae > Ondatra > Ondatra zibethicus. The sequence goes on along the minus strand of PVIU01026995.1, from coordinate 15,214 downwards.
TTAAATTAATCCATTTCTATTAATTTGTGTATTGCCAAGTAGCTGTGGTATACTGGTAATGTTCTGGTGTGTCTGTCTCCTGCTGGCAGCTACATGGCTTCTCCCTGACTCCACTTACTCTCTATATACATCTTCATTTGGATTTCTTGCGTGCCTTTACTCCACTAAGCCATTGGCCAAAAGCAGCTTCTTCATTCATTAACCAATAAAAGAAACACATATACAGAAGGACTTCCCATACCATTTCCCCTTTTCTGTTTAAATAAAAGGAAGGTTTTGACTTTAACATGGTAAATTACATATAACAAAACAGATACCAAGCAAGAATTACAGTTACAATATTTATATCTATTTTATATTTTATCATAACTAAGGAAAACTATAACTATCTATTCTTCAACTCCATCAAAGATCCCAGAACAATATAATATTACCCAAGTTAACAGGAAGTGCATTGTAACAACTTCCAAAACTCTAGAATTAACAGAGACATCTTGTCGCCCAAAGTTATTCTGTATCATTGTAGCATCCAATCTTCAGAGCACAGGATCATAGTATATGGCAGACTTTTTCATGAAGAAGGAAATTTGAAGATCTGTTCTTCCTTGTAATGGCAAAGTCCATTAGTTGCTTTCTTCTGTGTCCTGCAGAATGTATGGCAGACTCTTTCATAAAGCAGGAACCCCAAAAGACTGTCTCACCTTCTTCTTCTTTTTTTTGAGACAGGGTTTCTCTGTAGCTTTGGAACCTGTCCTGGAACTAGCTCTTGTAGACCAGGTGGACCTCGAACTCACAGAGATCTGCCTGCCTCAGCCTCCAGAGTGCTGGGATTAAAGGTGTGTGCCATCACTGCCTGGCCTGTCTCACCTTCTTTAGGCAACTTTAGCAGTCATTTTTCTGTGGGTCCTGCAAATCCAGACAAACAGTTTAGGTGAGAGCAGTTTCTTGCCCAAATGACTAACAGACTCCATGAGAAGCCTCTTTGATGCTGATCATCCTCTTAAAGTAGATTGGTGCCATGGGAGCTCCTTCAGCCAATAGTCTATAAGACACCAGCCCACTTGGGCATGGTCTCTTATGCTATAACTGCTGAGGTAAAGCACATGCTTGCTCTCTTGTTTCTAGCTGCTGAATTTGGTTCCTGTTCCCTGTTCATGCAGAGGACTGTGATCTAGGACTGTGATCTTTGAGTCTATCCCTAAATAAATAGCCCTTTATCATATGCAATTCTGAGCTAGTATGTGATTATTTCATAACTTCCATCTTCAGATGCCACCAGGAGCAGATGTGTCTCACTGTCATGAAAAGTCCTAAGTTCTTAAAACATTTTAAATGACATATTCTGTAATCTTTGAAAGATCTGAAGAATATCTATACATCTAAAATACACCTCTGTACATCTAGAAAACCTAAATAACATGACTACAAGCTTGACTATTATAGATGACTATCTATTAACCTGTATTTCTTAATTGTACATTATATTTTTAAATGAGCTGTACAAACACAATACCTTAATCAAGAGCAGAAATATACATATAACAAAATTGACCTAAAATTTCTATCAACAGACCAATGAAAAGTATTTATATCTATAGCATATCCCCCTTTAAATGTAATTTATAAATAATCATTTAGGGAATTTGAGTGTAGTTTTCTCCAAACTGCTTCCTGATTTTTGTTGGGCAAAGTAATTTTGGGGGGTCTTGGTACATCAAACCACATTAGTCTGGAAGGAATCCACAGGTTTTTATCCTCTGTGGAAACAAAAGAAGAACCTCTTTTCTAAAGCAACAAATCCTTAGACCTAAATTTTGAAGACATGATACCTTTAAAATATCTATGCTGGTTTAGCTTAACAGCCCATACAATGAAATGTCTCTTGGTACTTGGCTCCTTCACAGTTAAAAAATTTAAAGAAAACAAAATAATATACATAATCCAGACTCTCTGTGTATATTCCATCTTTACATGGCTTATTATTCTTACTCTATTAATTTTTCTACAAATTTACTCTGTTTCTTTAAAGACTTTGTTTTATTTTTTAAAAACCATTTACTTCTTTTTATAACTCTCTATACTGTATTTCTTTTCTCTCCCAAGCCTACATACATTTTTTAAAACACAATGTGACTCATTTAGAGGTCTTTTCCATCTAAATTTGTCTTTATTGCATATATGCAATACTTTTCTGACCAGGACAGTTTCTTAAAATACTAAGCATCATGGCTAGGACTAAGGTTGCTTTGCCTTTTGGCTCTACCCAGTCCAACATGGTGGAGGTCCATTCACTGTATAGTCTGAAAATATCTGTGTATTGCTGTGGGAATCCACCATGCTCTCCTGCCTGTACATTCCTAGCAGATCTGATTCCTCCACCTGCACAGGTGGGAAGCCCTGAGCCATGGGCATGGTCTCAGCTACTTTCCTCCTGAACCTGAATGATCACAAATGCATCTGAACTGCAAGTGGTTGGCACGCATTAGCCTCAAACATTTCAGACCACGTTAACACTCCCCTGCCTGGTCAAGGGATGGGATCTGTTCTGCTAGGAGTGCACAGGCAGGCAGATTTCTGTTGCCATAAGCAGAGATATTTTCAGGCCGCACAGTGTGATGCATGGCATATTTAGCTTTTACTCAGATAAAAAGGGTTTATATGCTGCACAGTGGTTCTCAGAGTTGAGGTGGTAAGGATGGCTCCCACCCAGCAGGCAGTCTTAGAGGCAGCGAAAATGACTTCACCATGTTGAACTGGGTAGAGCTGAAAGGCAAAACAGTCTTAGTCCTGGCCATGATGCTTAGCATTTTAAGAAGTGGTCCTGCTCAGAAAAGGATTACAGGTAGACAATAAAGACAAATTCAGATGAAAAAGACCTCTAAATGGGTCACAGTGTTGGAAAAATGTACACAGGTGTGGGAGAGAAGAAAAAGAGTGTAGAGAGTTATAAAAAGAAGTAATGGTTAAAATTGTAATGTCTTTAAAGAGACAAAATACAGTCATAGATTAAAGGAGTAAAGAAAAATAAGCCATGTAAAGATGGACTATATACAGAGAGTCTGGATTATGTATCTTATTGTGTTTTATTTGAAATTTTTACTGTGAATGAGCTAAGTACAGAGAGACATTTCATTGTATGGGATGTTAAGCTAAACCATCATATGTATTTTAAAGGTATCTTGACTTCAAAATTTGAGTTTAAGGATATGTCATATTGGAAGAGAGATTTTTGTTTTGCTTCCACACAGGATAAGAACCTGTGGATTCCTTTCAGACTAATATGGTTTGATGGACCAAGATCCTCTGAAAGGTTGTCATGAACACCTCCAAAAATACTTCGCCCAACAAAAAGTAGGAAGCAGCTTGGAGAAAACTGTACCCAAATTCCTAAATATTGCTTATAAATATTTGTTTATATTTAAAGGGAGATATGCTATAGAGATGGATGCTTTGCATTGGTGTGGATTGTGGTTTATTGATACAAATTTAAGATCAATTTTGTTGTATGTATATTTCTACTCTTGATTAAGGTATTGTGTTTATATAGCTCATTTAAAAATATAATGTATAATTAAGAAATACAGGTTAATGGATAGTCATGTATAATAGTCAAATTTGTAGTTAAGTTTTCTAGATATATAGAGATATATTTTAGTTAGATTGGTATTTTTCAAATCTTTCAGAGACCTTCAAAATATGGCATTTAAAATGTTTTAAGTACTTAAACTTTTCATGACAATGAGACACATCTGCTCATAGCAGCACCAATTACTTTAAGAGGAAGATGGGCATTCAAGAGGTTCCTTATGGAACTTGTTAGCCATTCTGCTTGACTGGACTCTCAGGACCCACAGAAAAATGACTACTGAAGCTGCCTTAAAAAGATGAGATAGTCTTTCTGAGTTCCTGCTTTATGAAAGAGTCTGCCAAACATTCTGCAGGACATAGAAGAAAGTGACTGACCAACTACCAGTATAGGTGAAACTGTCTTTGAAATTTACTGCTTCATGGAAAGCCTGCCTGATACTATGGGCCAGTGGGCTGAAGATTGGTGCCCACATTGTTCCAGAAGAACTTTGGGTGACTGTCCAGGCAGCAAGATGTCTCTGTCAATTCTAAAGTTTTGGAAGTTGCTTACAATGTACTTCCTGTTTACTTAGGTAATATTGTATCCTTCTGGAGTCTTTGATGGAGGTGAAAAATAGATAGTTATAGTTTTCCTTAGTTATGATAAAAATAAAGTAAATATAAGTATCATAACTATAATTCTTGCTAGATACCTGTCTTGTTATATGTAATTTTACCATGTTAAATTAAAAACCTTCCTTTTTATGTAAACAGAAAAGGGGAATGGTGTGGGAAGTTCTTCTGTATATGTGTTTCTTTTATTGATTAAAGAGTAAAGAAGCTGCTTTTGGCCAATGACTTAACAGACTATAGCCAGGCTGGAAAATATATAGAGAATTAGTAGGCAGAGTCAGGGAGAAGTCATGTAGCTGCCACCAGAGACAGATTCCCAAAACTTTGCTGGTAGGCACAGATTAATGGAGATGGGTTATTTTAGGATATAAGAGCTAGCTAGCAATACACTTAAGCCATTGGCCAAACAGTATTGCAAATAATATAGTTTCTGTGTGATTATTTCCCTCTGGGCAACAGGGAATAATCTATCAGCTTCCCTCAATCAACACTTGTACACATAAAATAAAGTAAATAAATCAAAAAAAAGAAGAAAAAGAAAGAAATCCTCTCAATGCACATGATGAAATGGTGGCTGAATCCTTTGTTCTTCATTTTGGTCTACAGATATCTAGGTACTGAGATATAGATAATCAAATATTGACATACGGAGCATGGTCCAAGATATTTATATGCATTCAGATATTGCCATCTAGAGATTTCAATAGCAACAGTGAAAGTCAATCAAGTAAGATCAAGGAATCCTTTAATTGATGACCCATTCTGCTTAGAATTAGACTAGGCATTTCTTTTTACATGTAATTTATTTACCAGAATTTTCCAATGTAGTGCTATTAGTTTACATAGGTGATATCCTTCCTAATCTCTGCCCCTTATCTTTCCTCTCCCTCTTCTGTGATATTCCCTTCTGCTGGGTGCCAGACTCTTACTTATTTTTGAGGCAGGGTCTCTCACTGAACCTCAATATTATAGTCTGATTAGCCAATAAGCTCCAAAAATCTGCCTGTCTCTATTTCCCCAGTGCTTGGACTATAGATGACTAATGCCATGACTATCTTTTACATGGTTGCTGGGGATCTAAGATCATGTTTCCTTTCTTGTGCATCAAGTTTTTTGCCCACTCAGTCATTTCTCCAGCCCATAGTTTTTAGAAAAGTAATTGGGGTTTAACATTTGCCACTATTGGTGATAACCAATATGATCTTGCAATACCTCTATTCAACATGTAATATTTAATCATTTCAAACATTTACCATTCATTGTTTTGGTAACATTTAAGACTCTGTACTAGCTATTATAAAGTACTTACTTGTTACCAACCATAATTATCCTATTTCAGTATAGCTGTTCCTCCTATTCACTTTCATCTTTGTACCTAGTAACCATCCTCTTTCTACCCCCTACCCTTGCCAGACACTGGTAGCAACTACTGAACTTTCTGCTCCCTTGACTTATATAGTTTTAGATTCCATATACACATGAGATCATATAGCAGCTTTCTTTCTATACTTGGATTATTTTACCTTATATAATATCCTTCAGCAGTATCTATGATGTTGCAAAATGATAGGATTTCATTCCTTTTATGACCAAATACTGTTGTGAGTACTATACATTTTCTTCATTCATTTTTCTATGTGGATGGCCACTTATTTGTTTCAAAATCTCCTAGCTATTGTGAACAGCACGGAAATAAATATGGGAATGTGAATATCTCTTTGCCATACTGACTTCATTTCCTGTGGGTAAATGTCAAATGATGGAATCACTAGATCATGATAGCTCAAGTTCTCATGTCTTTTGAGGAAACCTCATGTTACTTTTCTTAATGGCTATATTAATTTAGATCTTGACCTTGTGCATGCTTTCCCATTTTCTCTAATTTCATTTAAAGTAAACTCAAGTTTACAGTCTGAAAACCAAATCCACACATCATGTTTTCACTTCTTAAGACTGGAAGCTAATTCAAGACACCATGACAGATGGTGGTTTTCATTACTGTCTTTGTCTAATGATCAGAAAAAAATTTATGATGAGTATTCAAAGCCTATTTTAGAGTTTTCTTCATTTTGCTTGTAACCACAAGAGTATGTCTTCCTTGGTCCATTTTCTGACATTAAAAGAAAAAAAAAACACTTTATGTTTATAAGTGTTTTTCTTGATTGTATATCATCATTTGCATGTAGTATTCATGAAAGGCAAAAGTGGGTATCAGATCCCATATGAATGGAGTTACTGATCTGCTTGTGAACTGTCATGTGGATGCTGGGAATTGAACCCTGGTCCTCTGGAAGAGTAATCAGAGCTCTTTTTTATCTTTTAAATTGTTTTTATTGAGCTATATATTTTTCTCCACTCCCTTTCTACCCTCGCCCATGATCCCCATGCTCCCAATTTACTCAGGAGATCTTGTCTTTTTCTACTTCCCATGTAGATTAGATCCATGTATGTCTCTTTTAGGGTCCTCTTTGTTGTCTAGATTCTCTGGGATTCAGAATTGTAGGCTGGTTTTTCTTTGCTTTATATCTAAAAACCACTTATGAGTGAGTACATATTATGTCTATTTTTCTGGATCTGGTATACCTCACTCAATATGATGTTTTAAGGATCCATACATTTGCCTACAAATTTGAAGTTGTCATTTTTTTTCTGTATAGTACTCCATTGTGCAAATGCACTACATTTTCCTTATTTACTCTTCATTCCAGGGGCATTTAGGTTGCTTCCATGTTCTGACTATGACAAACAATGCTGCTATGAACATAATTAAGCACATGTCCTTGTGGTATGATTCAGCATCCTTTGGGTGGGTATATACCCCAAAGTGGTATTGCTTGGGGGTCTTCAGGTAGGTTGTTTCCTATCTTTCTGAGAAATCTTAATGGAGAAATCATCATACTGATTTCTAAAGGGGCTTTACAAGTTTGTACTCACACCAGCAATGGAGGAGTGTTCCCTTTACCCTACATCCTATCCAGCAAAAGCTGTCATCAGTGTTTTTGATCTTGGCCATTCTTACAGGCAAAAGCTAGAATCTCAGAGTTGTTTTGATTTGCTTTTCTCTGATGGTTAAGGATGTTGAACATTTCCTTAAGTGTCTTTCAGGCATTTTATATTCCTCTGTTGAGAGTTCTCTGTTTAGGTCTGTACTCCATTTTTTTATAAGATTATGTGTTCTTTTGATGATAAATTTCTTAAATTCTTTGTATATCTTGGAAACCAGCCCTCTGTCCAATTTGGGGTTTGTGAGGAACTTTTCCCATTCTGTAGGCCCTGTTTTGCCTTATTGACTGTTTCCCTTGTTTTACAAAAGCTTCTCAGTTTCAGGAGATGCTGTTTATTAATTGTTTCTCTCAGTGTCTCTGCTGCTGGGGTTATATTTAGAAAGTGGTCTCTTGTGCCAATGCATTCACATGTACTTTCCACTTTCTCTTCTATGAGGTTCAGTGTGTTTGGTTTTATGTTGAGGTCTTTGATCCATTCGGACTTGAGTTTTGTGATAGATGTGAATCTATTTTCATGCTTCTACATGTTGATATCCAGTTATGCCAGTGCCATTTGCTGAACATGCTTTCTATTTCTGCTTCTTAGTCAAAAATCAGGTGTTCATAGGCATGGGAATTAATATCCAAGTCTTTTTTCCCCCATATTCTTTTATTTTTTTACATTAAAAAAAAGAATTTGCATTTCCTCCCCTTATCCGAGTCCCCTCCCGCTCCCCCCACTCCCACTGCTTCGTTAAAAGAGGGCATGGTGCCCAGCCCTGTGGGAAGTCCAAGGCCCTCCTCCCTCCATCCCATCCTAGGAAGGTGTACATCCAAATCGACTAGGTTCCCAAAAAATAATACATGCAGAGGACATAGGTCTTAGTGTCATTGTTGATGGCTTCTCATTCTGCTCTCATTGGCAGCCACAATTAGAGAGCTCAGTTTGATCATATGCTCATTCAGTCCCAGTCCGGCTGGATGTGGTGAGCTCCTATTAGATCAGGCACACTGTCTCAGTGGGTGGTCCAGCCCCTCACAGTCCTAACTTCCTTGCTCATCTTCTCCCACCTTCTGCTCTTCAACTGGACCTTAGGAGCTCAATCCATTGCTCTGGTGTGAATGTGGGTCTCTGTCTCTATCTCCATCCATCGGATGAAATTTCTATGGTGGTGATCAAGATATTCATCAGTGTGACTATGGGACAATGATAGTTCTGGCACCCTCTCCTCTGCTGCCCAAGAACCTAGCTGGGGACATCCCTGTGGACACGTGGGATCTCCTCTAGAGCCAAGTATCTTGCCAGTCCTAAAATGACTCCAAAAATGCAGATATTTTATTCCCTTCTCCAATATCCACCTTTCCTCCATCTCCACCATCGCACTCCCCCAAGTTCTCCCCTGTCCTTCCCTTTATCCCTTCTACTTCCACCTCTCCCCACCCCCAACCCCCTACTCCCACCTCTATCGCTACCCCTGTATTCCCACATTTTGCCTGGCAATCTTGTTTGCTTCCAATTTCCAAGAGGATCTATATATGATTTTCTTTGGGTACACCTTGCTATTTGGCTTCTCTGGGCTTGTGAGCTATAAGCTTAGTGTCCTTTGTTTTATGGCTAGGGTCCACTAATGAGTGAATACTTACCATAATCATCTTTTTGGGTTTGGGTTACCTCACTCAGGATAGCATTTTCTATTTCCATCCATTTGCATGCAAAATTCAAGATGTCATTGTTTTTTACCGCTGAGTAGTACTCTAACGTGTATATATTCCACACTTTCTTGATCCATTCTTCCATTGAGGGGCACCTCGGTTGTTTCCAGGTTCTGGCTATTACAAATAATGCTGCTATGAACATAGTTGCACAAATGCTTGTGTAGTATGATTGGGAATCCCTTGGGTATATTCCCAAGAGTGGTATTGCTGGCTCCTGAGGTAGGTTGATTCCCAATTTCCTGAGAAACCGCCACACTGATCTCCGAAGTGGTTGCACAAGTTTGCATTCCCACCAGCAATGGATGAGTGTTTCCGTTACACCACATCCTCCCCAGCATAGGCTATCATTGGTGTTTTTTATTTTAGCCATTCTGACAGGTATAAGATGGTATCTCAAAATTGCTTTGATTTGCATTTCCCTGATCGCTAAGGAAGTTGAGCATGACCTTAGGTATCTTTTGGCCATTCGAATTTCTTCTGTTGAGAATTTTCGGTTCAGATCATTACCCCATTTTTAATTGGGTAATTTAGCATTTCAATGTCTAGTTTCTTGAGTTATTTGTATATTTTGGAGATCAGACCTTTGTCTGATGTGGGTTTATTGAAGATCTTCTCCCATTCAGTAGGATGCCTTTTTGTCTTAATGACAGTGTCCTTTGCTTTACAGAAGCTTGTCAGTTTCAGGAGGTCCCATTTATTCATTATTGCTCTTATTGTCTGTGCCACTGGGGTTTTACATAGGAAGTGGTCTCCTGTGCCCATGTTTTGCAGGCCACTTCCTACTTTCTCTTCTATCAGGTTAAGTGTGGTCTGATTAATATTAAGGTCTTTAATCCATTTGGATTTGAGTTTTGTGCATGGAGATAAGTAAGGATCTATTTTCAATCTCCTACAGGTTGACATCCAGTTATGCCAGCACCATTTGTTAAAGATGCTTTCATTCTTCCATTGTATACTTTTAGCTTCTTTGTCAAATATGAGATGTTCATAGGATTGTGGATTAATATCCGGGTCTTCGAATCAATTCCATTGGTCAACGTTACTGTTTTTATGCCAATACCAAGCTGTTTTCATTACTGTAGCTCTGTAATAGAGTTTGAAGTCAGGGATGGTAATGCCTCCTGAAGTTCCTTTATTGTATAGGATTGTTTTGGCTATCCTGGGCTTTTTGTTTTTCCATATAAACATAGTTATTGTTCTCTCAAGTTCTCTGAAGAACTTTGTAGGGATTTTGATGGGGATTGCACTGAATCTATAGATTGCCTTTGGTAGAATTGCCAGTTTTAGTATATTGATCCTACCAATCCAGGAGCATGGGAGATCCTTCCATTTTGTGGTATCCTCTTCAATTTCATTCTTCAAGGTCTTAAAGTTCTTGTCAAATAGATTTGATAGATTTCCGTATGTTGAACCAGACCTGCATCTCTGGGATGAAGCCTACTTGAGCATAATGGATGATCTTTTTGATGTGTTCTTGGATTCTGTTTGCCAGTATTTTATTGAGAATTTTTGCATCGATGTTCATGAGTGAGATTGGTCTGTAATTCTCTTTCATATTTGCGTCTTTGTGCGGTTTTGGTATCAGGGTAACTGTAGCTTCATAAAAAGAGTTTGGCAATGACCCTTCTGTTTCTATTATGTGAAACACCTTAAGGAGTATAGGTATTAGCTCTTCTTGGAAGTCCTGGTAGAATTCTGCATTAAAACCATCTGGTCCTAGGCTTTTTTTTTGTTGAGAGGTTTTTGATGACAGCTTCTATTTCTTCGCGATTTATAGGTCTATTTAAATTGTTCACCTGGTCTTGATTTAATTTCGGCATATGGTATTTATTTAAAAAACTGTCCATTTCTGGTACATTTTCCAATTTTGTGGCATACAGGCTTTTGTAGTAAGACCTAATGATTCTCTGAGTTTCCTCAGTGTCTGTTGTTATGTCCCCCTTTTCATTCCTGATCTTGTTAATATGAGTATTCCCTCTTCGCCTTTTGATTAGTTTGGATAGGCTTTTGTCGATCTTGTTGATTTTCTCAAAGTACCAGCTCTTTGTTTCATTGATTCTTTGGATTGTTTTCTGTGTCTCTATTTCGTTGATTTCAACCCTCAGTTTGATTATTTCCATTCTTGTACTTCTCCTGGGTGAGTCTGCTTCTTTTTTTTCCAGAGCTTTCAGGTGTTCTGTTAAGTCACTAATGTGTGCTTTCTCCATTTTCTTTATGTGGGCACTCAGTGCTATGAACTTTCCTCTTAGCACTGCTTTCATAGTGTCCCGTATGTTGGGGTATGTTGTGTTTTTATTTTCGTTGAATTCAAGGAAGACTTTAATTTCTTTCTTTATTTCTTCCTTGACCCAGGAGTGGTTCAGTAGTTGACTGTTCAGTTTCCATGAGTTTGTAGGCTTTCTTGGGGCGGAGTCATTGTTAAATTCTAACTTTACTCCATGATGATCCGATAAGACACAGGTGGTTACTCCAATTTGTTTGTATCTGTGGATGTTTGCTTTGTTACCGAGTATATGATCAATTTTTGAGAATATTCCATGAGATTCTGAGAAGAGGGTATATTCTTTCATGTTTGGGTGGAATGTTCTATAGATATCTATAAGTCCATTTGATTTATTACATCTGTTAGTTCTCTTATTTCTCTGTTAAGTTTCTGTTTGGTTGACCTGCCCACTGGTGCGAGAGGAGTGTGGAAATCTCCTACTATTAGAGTGTGGAGTTTGTCATGTGCTTTGAGTTCCAGTAATGTGTCCTTTACATATATGGGTGCTTTTATATTAGGGGCATATATATTCTAGATTGAGACTTCATCCTGATGGATTATTACGTTTAAGAGTATAAATATCCATCTCCATCTCTTCTGATTGATTTTAGTTTGAAGTTGATTTTGTTTGATATTAGTATAGCCACACCCACTTTTTTCTTATGGCCATTTGATTGAAAAACCTTTTCCCAGCCCTATACTCTGAGATAATGTCTCTCTTTGTGGTTGAGGTGTGTTTCTTGTAAACAGCAGAATATTGCATCCTGTTTTCTTATCCATTCTCTCAACCTGTGCCTTTTTATAGGTGAATTGAGTCCATTGATATTAAGTGATATTTATGACCAGAGGTTATTAACTGCGGTTATTATTTTAGGGTTGTAGAGTTTGGGTGTTTCCCTTCTTTGAGTTGTGCTAATGGAGGGCTGTTAGATGTCTGTGTTATTATGGGTGTTGCTTGCTTCCTTTAGCTGTGGTTTTCCTTCTGGTATTTTCTGTAAGGCTGGGTTTGTGGCTATGTATTGCTTAAATTTGTTTTTATCCTGAAATACCTTGTTTTCTCCATCTATGGTAAATGAAAGTTTTGCTGGGTATAGTAGTCTGGGCTTGCATCCATGGTCTCTTAGTTTCTGCAGCACATCTATCCAAGACCTTCTGGCTTTCATGGTTTCCATAGAGAAGTCAGGTGTAATTCTGATAGGTTTACCTTTATACGTTACTTGGCCTTTTTCTTTTGCAGCTCTTAGTATTCTTTCTTTATTCTGTATGTTTTGTGTTTTGATTATTATATGGCGAGGGGATGTCCTTTTTTGATCCAATCTATTTTGGTCTGTATGCTTCTTGTACCTTCATAAGCATATCCATCTTTAGGTTGGGAAAGTTTTCTTCTATAATTTTGTTGAATATATTTTCTGGGCCTTTGAGCTGTGCTTCTTCTCCTTCTTCTACCCCTATTATTCTTTGGTTTGGTCTTTTTATGATGTCCCAGATTTCCTGGGTGTTTTGTGTTCAGAATTTGTTGGATTTGTTGTTTTCTTTGATCAATGAGTTTATTTTCTCTATCGTATCTTCAGCGTCTGAGATTCTTTCTTCTATCTCTGTATTCTGTTGGTTATACTTGTCTCTTCCATTTCTTATCATTTACCCAGATTTTCCATCTCCAGCCTTACCTCAGTTTCTGTTTTCTTCATTGCCTCCATTTCAGTTTTTAAGTCTTGAACTGTTTCCGTTACCCGTGTGATTTTTCTTCTTTTTTTTAGGGTACCTTTGAGGAATTTATTCATTTCTTCTAACTTTTTGTTAGTTTTCTCATCTCTTTCTGCAAAGGAGTTTATAACTTCTTCATTAAAGTCTCTATAATTTTCATAAAGTTACATTTAAAATTGATTTCTTCTACTTCTCTCGGTTAGGTTGCTCACGTTTTCCTGTTGAGTACTCGTTGGTTTCTGGTGTTATCATGTTGCTTTTCAGGTTGTTGGAGGAAATCTTGGATTGACGCCTACCCATCTCTTCCTCTGATTTCAGTTAGGGGAGTTGCAGTGGGTTGGGACCTCCCAGGACGGCTTGTGCACACTCACCCCTCTGGATAGCTGATCTCAGTGCAGGAAGAGGAAGTCCTGTCTGGACTTCCAATCCTTCTGGACCTCCAATCTTGGCACAGGAAGAGAGATTCCTGGGGTTCCAATGCCCCACAGAGGAAAGGGCAATCTTGCAGGGGCGGGGTGCAGGGTCATGTTGATCAAAGAGGCTTGCAGGGACCTTACCACCAGGCTTGCACTACCTTACCGGTGTGAGCCGCCTCCGATCTCAGCACAGGAATAGAGAGTGCTGTTGTACCAGAGGCCCACCGAGGAAAGGGCGATCTTGCGGGGCGGGGTGAGGGGAGGTTCAGGGTCCTGTGGAACAAAGAGGCCTGCGGTGACCTTGCCAGTTGGGCCTCCTATCTCAGCACAGGAAGAGAGAGTGCTGGGGTACCAGAGCCCCACCGAGGAAAGGGCGATCTTGCCGGGGGGGGGGAGGAGAGGTTCAGGGTCTAATATCCAAATCTTTGATTTGGTTTCATTGGTCCTCCCTGTATATTTTTAGGTCAATATCAGACTGTTTTCAGTACTGTAGCTCTGTAGTAGAGTTTGAAATAAGGGATGAAACACCTCCAGAAGTTCCTTTATTGTAGTGGATTTTTTGACTATTGTGGTTTTTTGCTTTTCCATATGAAGTTAAGTATTGTTCTTTCGAGGTCTATGAAGAATTTTGCTAGGATTGCATTAAATCTTTTTTTTTTAAAGCTCCAAACAGTTTCTTTATTCATTAACCAATAAAAGCACATATACAGAAGGACGTTCCACATCTCAAGGACATACTTTAAAAATATTACTCTATGAAATTGGAAAAATACAAAAGATATGAATAATTTTCTCAGTAGGTACCAGTTACCAAAGTTAAATAAAGATCAGATAAACAGCCTTTGTCCCATGGAGCCTAGCAGAGCAGAGCGGGCAGCCCTCAGTAAGCCTGACCTTGGGGCTGGGAACCTCGCCCAACAGCTTCCACAGATTCATCTGGAACCCGCTTACGCAGATTCATCCAGACCCCACTTCCGCAGATTCATCCGGACCCTGGGAGCCGAGCAGAGCAAAACGGAGCAGAGCGGGCAACTCTCAGAAGAGATGGGCAGGCACCAATCAAAGAATTCATCCAACAACCTGCAAAGCAACATGATAACACCAGAATCCAGCGATAATGGAACAGGAAAACCCGAGCAACCTATCCCAGATGAAGTAGAAGAAATTGACTTTAAACGTAACTTTATGAAAGTTATAGAGTCCTTTAAAGAAGAGGTGAAAAACTCCTTTGAAGAAAGGATGAGAAAACTAACAAAAAGTTAGAAGAAATAAATAAATTCCTCAAAGATACCCTAGAAAACCAAGAAAAAGCAATCAAACAGGTAACTGAAACAGTTCAAAACTTGAAAGTGGAAATGGAGGCAATGAAGAAAACACAAACAGAGAGATGTCAGGAAATGGAAAATCTGTATACACGAACGGGAACCACACAGACAAGTATAACCAACAGAATATAAGAGATAGAAGAAAGAATCTCAGATGCAGAAGTCACGATAGAGAAAATGAACTCAGTGATAGAAGAAAACAACAAATCCAGCAAATTCACAACACAAAACATCCAGGAAATCTGGGACACAATGAAAAGACCAAATCTAAGAATAATTGGGATAGAAGAAGGAAAAGAATTCCACTCCAAAGGCCCAGAAAATATATTCAACAAAATTATTGAAGAAAACTTCCCGAACCTAAAGAAGGATATTCCTATGAAGGTTGAAGAAGCATACAGAACACAAAATAGGCTGGATATAAAAAAATCATCCCCTCGCCATATAATAATCAAAACACAAAACATACAGAATAAAGAAAGAATATTAAGAGCCGCAAAGGAAAAAGGTCAAGTAACATATAAGGGTAAACCTATCAGAATTACACCTGACTTCTCTATGGAAACCATGAAAGCTAGAAGGTCTTGGATAGATGTGCTGCAGAAA